>MUZC01000044.1:140911-151916 GCA_002072015.1 Radix auricularia
TATATATATATATATGAAATACAAAATAAGTGCGGTGAAAAAGCGATCATATATATTTTCGAATGTCTCATGAATCCTCTCAAATTACAATTATTTTTCTTAAAGGAACCTTTAGAAAGTACTTAATACTGTTTCAATTAAAGTCTCTTCTTGTAAGCAATTTTTCCCGTCTCGCCATCTCAGCAATCTTATTACATTTTGTCGATGGTAAGGGCGTTGGTAAGGTGTCAGAGAGTACTACATTTCTCCCCCATCCAAGTGTTAGCTGTGTTAACGCAAGGGTAAATTGACCTTCTTCGGCCACTAGATCTCTTAGTTAAACTGAGGGAGTTAAATCATACACAAGGAAAATAATTGGTGCGCATTTATCTCCCTCTTACGCAATATGTTTTAATTTGAGTTAGGTGTCGGTGACTGTGTGTGTGTGTGTGTGGGTGTGTGTGTGTGTGTGTGTGTGTGTGTGTGTGTGCAGGGGTGGATTAAGACTGCACGGGGCCCCGGGCTGCAATCAAACGGGGGCCCTAGCCCTAACCAGCCAGCGTCCCTTAAAATAAAATGATTGTTAACAGACTGTAACTAAATATTAATAATGAAAAAAAAACGAACACGAAGAAATAACTATTTGAAGTGTTTGCAGTATGTTACAATTGAGTGTGAAAAGAAAAATTTAATTTTCCACTGCTTGTAATCGAACCCGACACCGGTTGCATCACTCGCGTGTGCTCTCTCCACACGGCAGCGCAACTTGTCTAATGAAAGAAATTTTTTAAAAATATAAACAAATTTTATACTATGTTCTCTAAGTGAGCCAATTAAATAAAGTTTTATCGATTATTAAGACTGAATCGCAAACAGTTGTATAGATAATATTTTTATTTTTTTATTTTATTATATTGTCAAGGGTTCGTACAAACATTTGTACACTTTTAATATAAACTATAAAAAGTTCGGGGGCCCCTGGCTTTAGCCCGCTCAGCCCCCCCTAATCCGCCATTGTGTGTGTGTGTGTGTGCTGTCTATGCGTGTGTGTGTTGTCTATGCGTGTGTGTGTGTGTGTGTGTGTGTGTGTAAGTATGTGTGCGTTTGCTGTCTGTTTGTCTGTTGTGACCTATGTTTACAGTTGATCCCCTGTCCAAATGTTTCTCCATATATTTCAGAAGCTCATTAGTGTGTTCTTACTTAGAGAGTTTTTTCTTTCTATTTTTACTGAGTAAGTGTCTCCGTGGCCATCCCCATTCTGGTAAAACTGAACGATTCTTTACGCTGGCGGGGATTTTTGAAACAAAAAAAATAATTATTTTTTATAAAAGGAATATTGATATCAAAGTATAAGAGGGATTGGTGGTTAAAAACGAAATTATCTTGATACAAAGAGCTTATCTTGTATCTCATTTCAAAGAACTTATCTTGTTTCCTTTTATAGCGAACTTAATTTATCTTGTGACAACGACCTTCTGTTTTTAACATCGAACTTATTTTGATAAAAACGAACTGATCTTGCTTTAAACGAACATATATTGTAACAGTTAACTGATATTGCTACAAACGAAGAAATAGTATTAGAAAAACTTTATATTGTGTAACAAATTTATGTTACCTTAAAAAAAAAACAACACCAACTTCTCTTTTTACAAACCAACTGATCCTGTTACAAACGAACCTATCTTGTTATGAAATTATTATTATTAATTATTATTATTTTTAAATTTCGTGGAATTGCGTGAAAAACAACGATTTTAATCGATAATTTTTTGTCCGATTAATTGATAAATTAATCGTTAACTTCAGCAGCCCTAGTAACAATGACAATTTAATCTCAAACATTTTACGGGCTCTGTAACCAAATGTGACTAAGTAGTTTCAAAATGACGTCTAACTGGCCGACCTGGTCCCACAAGTTAGCTGTTCACATTTCAAACTTATGCTCCGTACAGGATAATACTAGGGACCAGAGACCTGGAATTTCAGCGGTCAGTGACCTAAATATACGACTCTGAGCCTTGTAATAAATTGGCCTCAAAACATTTTTATGTAAGGTGTAATTTTACGCCAGCCCGCAATATATGGCTATCGACATTATTTGCTTAATATGCCGGAATGAAATGCTGACAGTGAAACAAAATCGGTCAGTAACAATAGTGGGGTTGTCTCCCCTACTTTAGAAAAATGTTGAAATTTAAACGTTGACCTCCCTTTAAATGGTACATTCATAAAAGCAGCTAATGTAACACACACGTCCGGCCTACTTTTATTTGTCTGTTCCCGGAGTTGTTCCCATTTACCATCGTGTAACGTGTGTGAAGAGAAGCTGCCTCTAGTGGTTACAAATGTTGCTAATATCTGATGAACTAATAACCTCTGGTACCATGACCAGTAGAAGGCTGCTACCACCAACACCCCTGTCCCCGGGTTCCCTCCCCCGAGACATAAGTAGAGCACAGTTTTTCACAGAGGCCATTTTATATCACTTCTCTCGATCACTGCGTCTACAGTGAAACAAAGATCGATTGCCAGTATTAAAATTTATTACCCAACAGAGACTTATCTCTGTCTCACACACCCAACACACAAATGCACACATTTGATCTACTCTCTCTCTCTCTCTCTCTCTCTCTCTCTCTTACTCTCACTCTCTCTCTTACTCTCTCTCTCTCTCTCTCTCTCTCTCTTACTCTTATCCTCTTTCCTACTCTCCTTTTTTCTCTCTTACTCTCTCTCTCTCTCTTACTCTCTCTCTTACTCTATTTCTCTCTCCTCCTCCTCCTCTCTCTTACTCTCTCTCTCTTACTCTCTCTCTCTCTCTTACTCTCTCTCTCTCTTACTCTCTCTCTCTCTCTTACACTCTCTCTCTTAATCTCTCTCTTACTCTCTCTCTCTCTTACTCTCTCTCTTACTCTCTCTCTCTCTTACTTTCTCTCTCTTTCTCTCTCTCTCTTACTCTATTTCTCTCTCTTACTCTCTCTCTCTCTTACTCTCTCTCTCTTACTCTATCTCTTACTCTCTCTCTTACTTTTTCTCTCTCTCTCTCTTACTCTATCTCTCTCTCTTTGTCTCTCGTTCTCTCTCTCTCTTACTCTCTCTCTCTTACTCTCTCTCTCTCTCTTACTCTCTCTCTCTCTCTCTCGCGTTTTATTCAAACTTATTACACCTCCGCCCCCTTTCCCTTCCTCCCACCAATATTGACTTAACTAAATATGTCAACATACTCCGAAGTGCTGACACACCAGACAGTACTATAACCTTAGAACTGTATGGCCTATCAAATATCTCACAGTACTATAACCTCATCACTGTATGGCCTATCAGAACATCTCACAGTACTATAACCTCAGAACTTAATGTCCTATCAATATATGACAGTACTTTAGCCTCACCACTGAATGGCCCATCAATAGAATACCTATCATTGCGACCACTTGGACTTGGGCCAAGGAACATTAGCACAAATTGTTTAGTGACTGCGCGACGGGAACGCAATTAATTCAGTGGGGGGAGGAGATTGTGTGGGGGCAAGTTTGCTTTACTCCCACACCCACCCCGTATTTTTGGCAGATATTGTTGACTTAATAATTGGCTGAAATAACTGACATCTTTCGATCGTGACCAACTTTACTCTCTTCTCACTCATTCCTTTATTCCCCTGATCTTAAGGGGCTGCAATTGTTTTTGTTTATTTTGATCTACCTTTTATCAGCGGCTTAGCAAGTGTGGGTGGCGTCAGGACAAGCCATGATTTGTGTCACCCCCTCAATCAAATAGTTTCAAAGGTTGTACAAAATGCGCCCCTTATCAAAGAGAGGGAGAGTTAGATACCAGAGGCGCCCCGCCCCGACTCCACCCGAAACTTTCTGCTTCAGCATATCTTATATGTACATTTACACAACCACATGATACAGCAGCAACAGCAACATCATCCTTAAAACATATACACGAGAGATGGCTGCAACAATAGGATCATACAACACTCAACGCACCATCCACACACCCAGGGCACCATCCGCACACCCAGAGCATCACCCACAGATCCGGGGCACCACCCACACACCAAGGGCACAACTTACACCTGCGGGGCACCACCCACACCTAAAGGGCAACCACCTTGTAAAAATCACAGTGGAACCAATTGTTTATGATATGAGAGATCTGTGCCAGTTTGCGCACCTCGGCCCGCAGTTTCTTAGTTTACGTCATGCGTGCACGATTGTGCTGGATCTGTACACGGACATGTGTCCCAGTTCAAGGTCTTTTTGATAGCTGCAAGGGTTGGAGAACTCTTGACTATTTCTAAACTTCATTTTTAAAAATAAATCTTTTAATCATAAATATTTAAAAAAGTAATGAAAATGTCGTTTAAATAAAATGTTTGCCATTTGTTTTACCAGCAATAGTTTTATTTTGTTCACTTTTTAAAATTGGGTTCTACCAGTAGTGTGCGTTTCTGACTTATAGAGAAGCAAACATTTTCTCTAATTATTATAATGATCAATTAGAAAATTATATGTTTGAAATTAACATCTCTAGAGAATACCATTGAATTTGATGGAATTATAAATTGCAATTATAAATTATAATTATAATTATAAATTAACAGACATTGTTTGGCGGTACCAGCATAACGGAAGTTTCTTTTTGTCCTCAAACAGTTTTGCACACACCGTTTTTAGTAAAGATAATTTTCCCCCGCCATCCCCCACATTTCTCTAGAACAGTTTTATTTTGAGGATCACTGCGCTGACCGTGACTAAAAATAACAACCCACCACTCAACACTATTCGGCCGAAACTCAAAACCTGTTTACTCTTCTTTACTGTCCATCACTCTACCCCGTCCCTCTATCCCTCCTCCCTCTATCCCCTCTTTCCCCCCTCCCTCTATCCCCCCTCTCCCCCCTCCCTCTATCCCTCTCTATCCCCCCTCTATCCCTCTCTATCCCCCCTCTATCACTTAATCCCAAAAGATACATAAAAGAAAAACCTTCCTATTGAAATCTAGCCTTGCCATTGGCTGGGTACACGGGATGCCGTCATTCAAATTAGTTTCAGATCAGATCGAGTCTGTGATGGCGGGTAAGTGGTTGATGATGTTACACCCGTGCCGATGAAAGCCAGACCGTCCGTCTGCCCATTCACAACTCACCGTAACGATGGATCGATCCAAGGGAAGCAAGCCAACTGGCATGTTGTGCCGTTGTGAAAGCCGGTGGACGGATCCTCTCGATGATTTCCCTTTGTTTTTGTTTATTTTCTATTTGTGCCAGCATTTGTCTCCCCTGTTTCCAATTACAATGTGATGATAAAAATAGAGAGGGTAAAAGGGAAATAAACACTGCCTTAAACACTTTTCTAAATTATATTGCGTGCGCCATTCCCTCCCCTCACGCATACACTCTGCGGATCTTAAAATAGCAAAATAGTCATTGTGCCAGGTCAAATAAAAATGAATGCTACTGTATCCGGAAATAATACATTTAATATCATACATGTACTTTCTGACCGGATGCGTAATATTTTTAAACACCATAATGTAAAATGTAAAGGATCAGTTTTTAAAAAGAAGAAATATTGCGAAACGGTACCCCTACACTACCAATAATCTGTGTTAGCTCGGGGGCGATTTATCGGTATCCACACCAGAACTACAAACATACCACGCTGATGAATTTATATGCAAGTCATTTTCTATGAATAATTAACTACTAGACATTGTTGTATTTACCTCAAATCTTTGTCTCTTGTATCCCTACTCACCAACTTCCGTCTCCGTCGTAATATTATCAAAATGGTCTCTTGCGTGCCGGGACCGCATATGGGAAATGGAGGCCCTAGGCGAAGTGAATTTGATGGCCCTTAATGTAACAGAAAAATAAATAAATAAATATGGAAAGATTCTTGTGCGAGGCACTCACTAATGATGAGACTAATCGGAGGCCCAAGGCAGCTGCCTAGTTTGCCTATGCCTAAAGCCGGTCCTGTTCGTACCTACCGTTATATAACAGTAGCGCTCTGATCAAATACTCACTCACGGCTATTTAGCACTTAGCACCTGTGCTTTGATATTGTCTTTTAAGTTTCAATAACTTTTATTTCGTAAAAAAAAAAGCTATCAGATTGAAAACTGCAGAATATTCAAGATTAACATAAGTAACACCATAATTTAAATCATTAAGCCTAGAAATCCTGGATGATAGTAGAACAATGAGCAATTTAGTTATTATCCATAAGTCAGCTGGTTCTAACTTGGAAATACAACACAAAGATAATCTAATACAACCCCAGAAAGACATAGTGATCAAAACACTTTTCATAGTCTCTATTTCAGAACAAACACATACAATTTTTTTTCTTACTGTCTGGAATTTGGACGAGGTATGTGTTGCCTGATCAAATCGGCAAAGGAAAACAAAATAAACATTTAAAACTTTAATAAAAATGCTAGACTACACATGAACCATGATACGCGTAGGACGCAATAGTCGTCTGAATAGAAGGGACGTCTGTAACAGATACGATAACCTACACGATTTCGCCTATTGAAATTGTTCAGAATTTCTATTTAAAAATTATATCCACATTTATAATCTTACAGAGAAACGTTAAACGATGCAATCAATTTCTACTTTAGTTATATTATCTGTTACAGACTGTTCTATACTGAAGATTAGTGCGTCCTACGCTTATCTATTTTTTGTGTGTGTCTAGTCCTATATTCTTATTAGAGTTTTTAAATTTTGATAAAGTGTTGGTTTTTCTGGTCTCTTCAGGCAACCCATTCCACGCCCGAATTTCGGACGCGAAGAGCGAAAATTTGTATGTGTTTGCTCTTGCATACGGAATGAGAAAGATGTTTTTATCCTTATGTATATCTGAGGGTTGTATTAAGTTATCTTTGTGTTGTATTTCTAAATTAGAATAAATTGTTTTATGTATAATTACTACTATGCTTTTGGTTCTTCTATCATCTAGTGTTTCAAGGTTTAATAATTGAACTAATGGTTTTACTCTTGTCAGTTTTGATCGAAACTTTGACCAGAAGGAAACTTTTGACGGGGGAATGGTGTTACAAAATGTCAATACGTTCATGTTCATGCTCATCTTTATGTGCATGTTTACGTTTATGATGAGACAAATAAGAAGACTGTATCGGGAGTTGTTGACGACTCCTAATCCAGACATAAATGACGCAGTATGTTCCCCCACCAATAGCCAGAAGTCAAATGTTGAAATCCTCACCAACAATGGCTGCGGCTGTCAGTGACCTTAAAGTAAGAATACACCGTCGTGAGGTACCAGGAGAGTAGAGGAGACCAGCGAGAAGTGAAGGTGGCAGAATAATGGGAGCGGGCAAGTGTCTGATTGATTATCCACGGATCAGATGGATTAATTGATGGATGGTGGACACAGATCCAGATCAGAATAAAAGTATCCTCAGGATGAAAATTTCAAATCGATGAAGTTGGAAAATGTGCTGGTTCTTGTCCTGCGCCCACTGTTTGTACAGGATTAGGGATGGTGATGATGGAGGTGATGGTGATGGTGATGATGATAGTGATGATGTTAGTGATGATGATAGTGATGATGATAGTAATGATGATGTTGATCAGTTGGATTCTGCTTGCCTCATTACCACCCATTATCAGTTAAGATTCGTATACCATCTGAACATTGAATTCCTTTTGAGACATTATCATTCGACGGAATCTCGTAAAGCCCAAGTCAATAAAAATTATTTTTGATTAGCTCCCGTTGATCAATATCTTGGTATTCCTTTGGGACAACATCTTGGTATTCCGCGGTGCAATATGGTAGTGTTCTGTGAGGCAACATCTTTGTGTTCCGTCGGGTGGCGTCTTAGTATTCCGTGGTACAATATCTCGGTGTTCCTTTGGGCAACATCTTGCTATTCAGCGGGGAAATATATTGGTATTCTGTGGGGCAGAATGTGTGTATTCCGTGGGACAATATCCTCATATTCTGCCGGACAACATCTTTACGTCCTGTGCCCTGCCCCGCTATCAACAGAAAACGTTGTCGTGTTGGCCAGTAGTACTAATGAGACGTTATGTGAAAGCCGCACGTCCAAGTAATAAACTCGAAAGTCTCGTGTACAACGTCATCAATTACCGTGTTCGTTATTTCTCTCCCGGGGAAAACTTGACGAATGGGGTGTGTCACGGGGTGAGCTCCCCTGTCCCTTGCTGGAGTCCCCCTCCCCCCTCACAAGTGCCTGTCAGGGATTAAAGTGCGCTCCCCCCATAATCTCTCATTGGAAGACAAAACCATACTTTAATTATCTTTAAGTATTTCTCTCTCAGAAGTCGGCACCAATCTATTTTCTCTCTCAAGCTCTGGTGGCTTAAAGTCATGATCGGGGTTAAGTCCTGAAACAGTTTGAAGTCATAAATAGGGTAAAGTCGTTAAAAGGATAAATTAATATATAGGGTAAAGTCATAAAGCAGTTTAAAGACATAAAATGGATAAAGTCATAAACAGGGTAAAGCCATGAAACGGTTTAAACTCATAAAATGGGTAAAGTCGTTAAAAGGGTAAAGTCATAAACAGGGTAAAGTCATGAAATGGTTTGAAGTCATTACTGGGTAAAGTCGTTAAAGGGGTAAGTAAAAACAAGCTCAAGTCATAAACAGGGTGAAATCAGGAAAGGTGATAAGTCATACCAGTGTCAAGTCATAATCCCGTTCCAGTGTGAAGTCATAATCCTGTACCAGTGTGAAGTCATAATCCTGTACCAGTGTGAAGTCATAAACCTGTACCAGTGTGAAGTCATAATCCTGTAACAGTGTGAAGTCATAAACCTGTCTGTAACAGTGTGAAGTCATAATCCTGTACCAGTATGAAGTCATAATCATGTACCAGTGTGAAGTCATAATCCTGTACCAGTGTGAAGTCATAAACCTGTACCAGTGTGAAGTCATAATCATGTACCAGTGTGAAGTCATAAACCTGTACCAGTGTGAAGTCATAAACCTGTACCAGTGTGAAGTCATAATCCTGTACCAGTGTGAAGTCATAATCATGTACCAGTGTGAAGTCATAAACCTGTAACAGTGTAGTCAGAAGATAAGCGCCTCGACTCACTGAGCGCGGAGTCCCGTTGTCCAACAAGAAACAAAGGGGACATGGTGGCCAGGCAAGTCGCCCGATGTACTAAATCTTATCCCCGGGCAGGTAAGGAAGAAAGGGGGCGATAAAGTGAGGGGGGGGGGGGAAACATTAGTATAAACTCCAATCCCCAAAGGGGAGCCACTGCTTTCTTGTTATAAAACTTTTCCATTAGTCGTCCGGGTTTTTGACAGTGATGCGCCTTATGGACAGCTACATCAATGCGGGCAGGTTTATGGTTTGATGATCTGGGTGAGTAATATAAGCAACTTTTTGTTGTTGTTGATGTTTTGCCAAGTAAGCAAACAACGAACTATAAAAGTTGTTTCATTACAAAGTCTGGAATCTGGTGATATTAAAAAACAAACAATCAAGGTATCAAATGGTAAGGTTTAAAAGTATAGTCCCCAACGTGTGCTAAATTATTTAATGGATTTTTAAAAGAATTTATTCAACATAAAATTAAAATAATCGCCTTTTTTGCGCATTTTCGAGAAGTCGAATGCGCTATTGCACCCGTTTTGTCCGTCTGTCATCACCTTTGATCACAGCATCCATAAGTCCTAGACCCATGATGTATATGTTTTTTGTATGTCCTGACCTGCCATTTGTGCATCAACACTCAGTTACTCGATCCGTTAAAAACCCCCGTTAAAACTACCAAAAAACTTTGCGAATCGAGAGGTAACACTGGCGCAGGGAACGGCCGCCATTGCCGGAAGTCGAATACATCATTTTTCAAGCATTCAAGAGTGGTGCGAAGGCGTGCAAAAGAATTAGTTTGTTTTTTGTTTTTTTTTTTGTTGACATCATTAGAATATGTGTAAAAGTTTAGAGAGTTTTACGTCATCATTTGTGGTGACTTGTAGTTAGATTAAAGAGAAAATAAATTTTTTTAAAATGTAAAGAAATGACTTTTAAATAAAAAAAATGTCAGGTATATTCATTACACAAGAAAATTCATAAAAATATGTCTAAAATCTAAACACAATTACTGATAACTACATAATGCTGATATCTAACATAAGTACTGATACATAATACGAAAATGCGCTAACACGTCCTGAGTTCCAAAAGGGACCAGGCTTAACATGATTTTTTTTTTAANAGTGGTAAACAAAATGAGGGGTAGGACTGCAATCAGGCTTATACAAAATAATGGGAAAGACGTAAACAAGGTATGGGTTAGCCTGACCGGACGTATCAAAACAGCGAACGTTTCGGCAAAGAGCCTTTATCAACGAACATACAAGACACAGAAAAAACGAAAATAAAAATGAAGGAACTTAGCTGCGGTGGAATCCGAAGTATCCAAAGAAAAAGTGAAACTGAGAGATGACAGAGCGATTATATATAGGAAAGCAGAGAGGGGGCGGGGCAAGCGCCTAGGTGGACAAAGAAAAGACCATATTCATCCCATGTGGTGCAATTGTACCGTGACTGTCTATTAATCTGTTTTCAATCTGGACTCTCGTGGGTGTGTTTGTGCACGAGACAATAGCAGTGACTGCCAGGTCCTTGACACCCATATGGTCGCGTCCATTGCGAACCCGCCTCCCAACATCCCCCCCGCTTAACATAATTTTTTTTTTGAATTGGCGATTAGCATTGTGGGTGGGAGGGAGGGTAAGTAGGTGGCCGAGTCCGCATTGACAAATATTTTGTATACATTTCTAAATGACATCGTTTATGTTCTTAAATATGATGCTAGGACAGTGGCGTAGATAGGTATTTGTGGCCCGGAGGCTTGGCCTCTGAGGGGTGCCCTGGGGCTTGGCCTCTGAGGGGTGCCCTGGGGCTAGGCCTCTGTGGGTTGCCCTGGGGCTTGGCCGCTGAGGGGTGCCCTGGGGCTTGGCCTCTGAGGGGTGCCCTGGGGCTTGGCCTCTGTG
>MUZC01000044.1:152102-165152 GCA_002072015.1 Radix auricularia
CCTGGGGCTTGGCCTATGAGGGGTGCCCTGGGGCTTGGCCTCTGATGGGTGCCCTGGGGCTTGGCCTTTGTGTGGTGCCCTGGGGCTTGGCCTCTGAGGGGTGCCCTGGGGCTTGGCCTCTGAGGGGTGCCCTGGGGCTTGGCCTCTGAGGGGTGCCCTGGGGCTTGGCCTCTGTGTGGTGCCCTGGGGCTTGGCCTATGAGGGGTGCCCTGGGGCTTGGCCTCTGAGGGGTGCCCTGGGCTTGGCCTCTGGTGGGTGCCCTGGGGCTTGGCCTCTGAGGGGTGCCCTGGGGATTGGCCTCTTAGGGGTGCCCTGGGACTTGGCCTCTGAGGGGTGCCCTGCATTTGTACATTCGACATCATGACATGACATAATGTAATGTACACTGTTTTGTCAGGGGGGGGTGGCCCGGTGGGACTTTCGAACTTGAACCCCCTCCCCTAGTTACGCCACTGTGTTAGAAACTTGCGCCCCTTTCATTATTCGTTTCTATAGGTGGCGTAAATATAACTTCATGTGCGATTAGTTTAAACTGTTTTTGTTATTTGGCGCTCATGTTGAATTTTTGTAAAGTTTAGCCCCTGGATGTCGTCTACACCTAAAGCTTAATTTCTTTTTTTTTAAATTTATTTTTTAAAAATTATTTTTTTTAAATAAGTGAATTATGTCTCTTCAGCTCTAACTAAGCTTGGTTGCTGGCTATTCAGACATCGTGATATTGATTATGCCGGCAAAAATACTTTAAATATAGAGGAGACTTGAAAAGGTAAATTTTATTTGTTATCAGAGGCGCCAATACCATGGTGAGGACCACACCGGATGTCACCATCGCAAATTGTGACGCAAAAAACGTAAAATTCTATAAGATACCGTTATTTTGCACTGGTAGAATCGGGGGGGGGGGTAAGTGTCGAGGGGGTTACACCATTAACTACCGAACTGGGTGTAATGAACCATAGTCACGACTCAGATAGTAAGAACGTTCTGTGTTAATGTCACTTGAGTGGCAAAAGTTATGTTAAGAATGAAATGAACATAGTCTACTCACAAAGACTGCAGACGTCAAAAATAATCACAACGATGTTGGGCAGAAGATCAAAATTATTATTATTATTATTTGTATTTGTTTTTACATTATAATGATTACTTCTTGTTAACCAGCTGCTAGTTGGTTCAAATTTGCTATTAGATTTTTTGTGAACGATTCGAATCAAGAATACTCCATCTACAAACTGAAAACATTCAGTTAATTATGATGTTTTTTTTTCTCTCTTTCAATTTAGTTTATATTTGATTTTTGCTGGTTAGCTAGTGGCTTATTGGCAGAGAGTGGCATGTAGAAAAAAATCATGTTAAGCCTGGTTCCTTTTTGGACTCAGGACGTGTTAGCGCATTTTCGTATTATGTATCAGTACTTATGTTAGATATCAGCATTATGTAGTTATCAGTAATTGTGTTTAGATTTTAGACATATTTTTAAAAATTTTCTTGCGTAATGAATATACCTGAAATTTTTTTTATTTAAAAGTCATTTCTTTATATTTTAATTTTTTTAATTTTCTCTTTAATTTAACTACAAGTGGTTTGTGGTCACTGAAATAGGACTCATAAATGAAACATTCTAAATTGTAATCAGCTAATCGCCCAAATACTCCGTCAATTGTTGTTTTATAGATCGTGGTTGCCAATCTTGTTGAAAGTAGTTGAATGTTGAAGCTTGTTTCGAAAAAGTTTTCAATTTCTGCCCCTGGGCCGCTAAGATCTTGATTGAAGTCACCACAAATGATGATGTAAAACTCTCTAAACTTTTACACATATTCTAATGACGTCAACAAAAAAAAAACTAATACTTTTGCACGCTTTCGCACCACTAACCAATAACTTTAACACCAAACACACCACCGTGCGCAACTCACAAGTTCCATTAAGTTACAATGACTTAAAGTTCTACGGAACTTCCAGGAGCTCTACTGCCACTACAAGAGGTCGGATCGAGTAACTGAGTGTTGATGCACAAATGGCAGGTCAGGACCTACAAAAAACATCTTTACATCATGGGCCTAGGACTTATGGATGATCTAGGGTGATGACAGACGGACGGACGGACAAAACGGATACAATAGCGCATTTCGACTGCTCGAAAATGCGCTAAAAATCTAGAGGAGGACCATCCTTTCAAATAGCCTTAAAATTATTTCATACCTTTAAAAAAATTGTAATCGATATAGATGAACTTATTCTAGGGCTGTTATCGATTAATTTAAAATTAATCGTTAACTTTTGAAAAATTACCAAATAATTAATCGATAATTATGATTAAAGCTAAAAATAAGATTATGACGTCATTAAACTGAAAATTTCAGTGGAAGTAACAAAACAGGCAATTAAATTTTTTTAAATTTAAATATAAGTAGTTCAATATAATGTCAATGAATTTCAATTTTTTTTTATTGTTAATGAAGTAAAAAGATTGTTTAATTTTTAAAAAAAATCATTTTCCATATAAAAAAGCTTATTTTAAAGTTTACACTTAATTTTTTTTTAATGTAGAAGTTTGTACATAAAAAAACAAGCTATTGTTAATTATTAATAATTAATTATTTATTAATAAATTGATTACGTTATTTACAACATTTTCCTTAATTTTAATCGCTATTGTATCGATTAAAATAATTTTAATCGATAAAATTTTTTACCGAATAATGGAGAAATTAATCGATAATTTCCGCAGCCCTAACTGAGTCCGTAATAAGTTTAATAAAATTAGGTTTGTTTCGATGAAGAAAACTCTGTCCCCGTTGTCCAGGCAAAAACTAAACTCAAGTCAATGAAAGCAATGAAACACATGAGCTTTCCAGAAAGCGGCTTGGAAATAGGCGTCGTCGCAATTAACCGGAAGTCTAATATTAGAAAAATTTGGGCTATATCTTTTTTAAGGAATAATTTCATAACAATTTAATAAAAGATACAAGTCAATAATAATATGTAAATGTAGGTATATTGAGAATAATGTATCTTATCAGTTATTTATTAATTCTTCGTTAGTTTAATGACAGCTTAATGGACTTGAACAAGAAAAAACAGTTTCGTAATTTTACTATGCTAAGAATTTTGAGAACACGGTGATTCGAATAAATTTATGCTTCAAAACATTGTTCCGAAAATAATTTAATCTAAAAATAGAACTTTATTGATTGCACTTTGACTTTTTCCGGTTTTAGAAATGACAAACCCTATTAAGGGTGGAGAATGGAGTGTTCGGTGAATGTTCGTTTTCGTAAAGCGGCAAGTAAAAGTGACCAACTTTTAACACCTCTTTAGTTTTGGGGGGTCCTTTCAGCTTTAACTATAACGTCATCACAGTCTCTACCCAAAGCCGATACACAATGACACGTCATGCCGTTTAGGCGCGCCCATTGCCCTCCGATGTGTACAAGCAGTGAATAAAACCCGTGGTTTGAAGACGGCACTTTATGGTTGACCGTGTCGTGTACTGTAAGTAAGCGGCATTACAGCAGGCGGATGCATTCCTGGGATCTCAATATCCAGCAAAGTTCCACATCGGGGTCGGTGAACCCTTGAGGTCGTGCCAGGAATCTTCGCTCGGCACCGCGACAAAGACGGTCCACAAATGTACACACACGTGGGTGGTTGGGGGGAGGGGAGGCGGGGCAGTTGGTGATGTCCTTTAAACTAGTGCTCCGATACGGTGAAAAACTTGTAGTTATAAAATATATCCAACCTGTGTCCAACATGTGTCTATCTTGTGTCCATGTGTTTGTCATAGATCATAGGGCATGTGTCGGATATGTGTTACATCATTTGCCCATGTGTCCGACATTGATCACATGTGTCACACATCATTTGCCCATGTGTCCGACATTGATCACATGTGTCACACATCCTTTGCCCATGTGTCCGACATTGATCACATGTGTCATACATCATTTGTCCATGTGTCTGGCATGTGTCCATCATGTTATTAGGCGATTGATCCTAAGTATTCTAACATCTTATTTTATGTACAGTCCGCGCGTTCTTTGCCATCTCTCAAGTTTTGGATAATATTTGTGCGTCTTATTTTAATGTTTAAGTAAATCTTATATTGTAAATTTGGGTGTCCTGATACGCTATGTAAACTTGGGTGTCCTGACACGCTATGTAAACTTGGGTGTCCTGACACGCTATGAAAACTTGGGTGTCCTGACACACGCTATGTAAACCTAGGGGGTCCTGACACACACTATGTAAACTTGGGTGCCCTGACACACACTATGTAAACTTGGGTGCCCTGACACAACTGAATTTGACTGCCGTGACTTGTGACACATATCATGTAAACTTGTGTGTTCTGCCACAGTTGTAAACTCACATGTCGTGACAACCAGCTAGTAAGAGAAAGCATCCAAAAAAAAAAATAAGCTGTTGACCGTATATTTAAAACAACCAAAATAAAAACAATAAAACAAAACATTTGCTGTGAAGTTCCATTACCCAGCCAGTCATCTGTTTCCCCTGTTGCCCCTGACATGCAGTCTGTCAGCTGCACAAGGTCGCTGTACTGGACAGACATACAGCAGGGGGTGGAGTGATGGACACCATGTGTCCTTGGTGTCATTGACACGATCAGTGACAGGTCGGGTGTGTGGGACAGAGGCGGCTGGGGTTTAAAGGGAGACCATCAAAAGGATGTCGCATCTCGTCCCTGGACGTGGGGGATATGCCATTACTTAATTGGTAACTGAGGGTGATAAAAACATGTCCTTGGCGCTGTATGATACGAGACTCGCGTGTCCACCATAGGTCAAAGTGATTTTCTGAACATATGAATAGTTTTTGGTTCAGTTTACTTGATTTTGTCCTACAGCACTACAAGTTACAAGAAATAATTCTTCCTCGTGAAATTCTGTTATTGTTGTGTAACCAAGGTTCCCATACACAAAGTAAAAGTACATTTGATTTGTATAAATTTAAAAAACATATATGAAACCTAGTCTGAAACTACATCGTCTATGTAAATGTCCAGTCCAGGAATGTCAGTCGCCATAACGGTCGTTAGAAACCGATCAATGTCACGTGGGTAAGAGCGGGCAGTCCGTCTAAGGTCAGTGACCGAATCAAAGGAGAAAATATGACTTCGCTACAGCTTGGCTTAAAATCGTATGTTTGTGTAAGTGAAAAGACAATCAAGGTGTTTTTTTATACCACCCACCGCATACAAAATCCTAGATTCCAACATATTTGGTGTAAGAATATTAGAATATCTCAAACGCCGTTTAATATTCTCACATTTCATAGTCAGCGAGTGGGAGCCAGAAAGTGGGGATAGTGGTACCGGATGATAGGGTTAAAGTTCATGTCAACATGAACTGACCGTGACCTTGTCACAATGACAGGCCCCAACTGCCTGTTGAGTGAGTCATCGTGTCTAAATGTCTTTGTCATGTGCTTGTCATGTAGGTTTAAAAAAGAGAGATTCTGAAACAACAACTCATATAATTTTAAGAGCTTGCATTTACAAAGTAAATATAAAAAAATAAAATGAAACCTTGGCACGAAGGATCCACGATGTACCGTATTTTACACAGTAAATGAGTTGTTACTGAGAGATTTTTTTCTTTACTTCTCATGCCGGTCATAGCGTGGAGTAGTGGAGGTTTTATCTCTGAGACTTGATGACTTACAACCTTGACCTTGAATTTTCTAATAACTTATCTATCTTATCTTCATCTTTTCCATTACCTACGTTACTTCGATACAGAAGATTATTGCGTCCTACGGTAATCGATGATTTTTTGCCTAGTCTTGCATCATTAATAAAATGTATAAATGTTAAAAGCGTGTTTGTTTTCTTTCGGTGATCAGGCCATTCCTATAACTAACAGAGTGTCATATCAGATTCTACTGGGATTTTTGTGTTGTATTTACTTAGAAAATGTTGCTAAAAGTTAAAAGTTAGCCGCTGCAGTTATTGTGAAAATAAACCGGAAGTGCCGAGAGCTTGTCATGTTTATGTCGATACCATCCATTAGTCCAGTGCTTCTCAAACTGTTTAGCATGGCGGACAGGCAGCGAAATGTAATTTATTTGATTTCCCTGTTTCATTTTACGTGATTATTGCCGACAAATTGACATGTTCTATATGGTAACTATTAATAGCAAATCCAGGATATATTTAAATTTCTCTTTTCTTTCTTGACGTCTGTGGACAAAAAGGCAGCGGATGGCCCACGGACCGGCACTGGCCCGCGGACTGCCTATCTGAGAAGCACTGCATTAGTCAATGCCCCAAAGGTCGTGTTGTGTATCACATACAGGTCCAGGAATCCATCGGTGACTGCCACGGATAACAGACAGTGCTTACTTATAACGGTGCACGCATCCAAACATACACAGACGCGTGTGGTCAGGTACTGGGCCATAGACACGACCTGATGGAATATAACGGTCACTGCCGCGGTTAAGAGACAGTGCTTATATTGTAGAGTGCACGCATACCCCAGTGTCTGGTTAGGTATGTGGCCGTCAAGGTTCTGTCTGTCAACACCGCTCCCACTCCACCACGCCTGACAAGATACGTGCGACAAACAAAATTTGTGTCTTTGCCTCACCATAACTTTACCGTTAAACTTTTATCGTGGATTTGTTTTGTATGTAAAATCTGTACATGTTTCCTGCTGTTGTTTTTAATGAGAACCTTTGTAACAGATTGTCTGATTTATGATTTTTTTTTAAAAATTGACAAAATGCACATTTTAGCGCAAAGGAAGCTCTTTTTGTTTTGGTAGGCTTTACAGTTTACAGCCAAATATCTTTATTGAGATTTTATAGCTGCAAATTAAATCTATTTCCAATACACGTTTGAACACAATATTATTTGCAAATCTGCTAAATGTACGGATATAAAGGTAATCATTGTTTTTCTGTATTTCTTCTTTAGGTTTTGTGTTCAATACTAGTGTATTAGCCGTCCCAAAAGACGGAAGTTTTCAAAACAAATATATTTCAGCTGTAATCTATTAATTTGGAAAAATACACATCAGATTTTAAAATAATATATTAACTTACCCACATTTCTTTAATTTGTTTTATATTTTATTCATAAATTTCCATATTAAACAATTTTATGGGGACGTTGAAATAGTTATTTTGGTGCATTAATTTTGTTTTTAGGACTTTATAAATTTTTTTCAAAATTTTATTGATATAATTTTTTTTTTAAAAATATATTTTTGTTTTTATTATTTTTAAAATTTATTATTATTATTATTCTTCTTCTAAAAGCGTTGCGCTGTGTTCTAAAAATAGTAGCGTCGTGAACTGACGGACAGCACATGGCTTATTATGTTTATAATAATGTATTGCCTCCATTTAATTTGAAATTTTGCAAAACGAATTTCGGTAGAGTGTGCTGTTGATACGGGCCAGGAGCTCTAATGAAACGGTCGTGAATTCTTTTACCCTGTAAGAATTATTATTTTTAAATGTTAATGTCTCACGCAGCGTTCCCTCTAAGGTTCGTTGGTCCGTGTGCAAAGTTGCACAGCATCCTTTTTTGTGAAAATTTTTACAAAATTTGCTACGCGGTATTTCTAAACTGCTGCGCGGCGTCGGTCAGATATCTCCTCGGCCGTTCACCCGCGCAGCTTAAAAGGACCGTTGGTATCACGAGATACTCGCCTGTTAAAATAATCAATATTAGCGGCAACTTTAGCAATCGTTATTTTGAATAATGCTTTACAATCTTGAATGTAAACTAAAGGGAGACAAGCTGAAGGGGGAGAGCATCCACAAATCTCGCACTTCCTTTATGTCCCGTCACCATTAACTGGCGTTGATGTGTTTACGAATGGCTGAACGAATAAATCCACAATAAACGCCTTTATAACAACGGATTAGCAGACTTCCTGGACTTGGTTATCTTTTGTTCGCGGGGCCCTAGGCGCCTCGTTATGTAACGGTTACCGAACGAGAAGTTGGTCGTTCAGGTGGGCGACTAATTATATCATAAGGACAAACACAATGGTTACCAGGACCGCCATGTTGATTTACCATAATGAGGAGATCCACTGTAACTATTAGGAAAAGTCATAGTTATCATAAGGATGTACATCTTTTGTATTTATCAGGATATCATGATCAGAGACGTCACTAGGGTTGGTGTCACCCGGGGCGGTAGCTCATGGTGTCACCCGGGGCGGTAGCTCATGGTGTCACCCGGGGCGGTAGCTCATGGTGTCACCCCCTCACGACTTACCCCATAGAACTCCTCGGAGTTTTCCAGAGCAACATAACGGGAATATAGAGTATTTTACATTTTGGTGTCACCCCCTGATGGTGTCACCGGGTCGACCCGCCCGACCGCACCCCCTAGCGACGCCACTGATCATGATCATCATCATCATCATTGGCACTACTGCCCATACGGGGCCCTGGCCTAGCTCATTTATAAATCATAGTTATCGTTAGAGCTTTCGTTGCCAGCAGCAGGTCAGCCATTGTTACTATCAGTATAAGACAAGGTCTCTGTTAACATCCATGCTAAAAATTTATTTTATATATTATTAAGGCCTTATGAAAATGTTGCAAGGATTTTGGGGGATCATAAATATTTTGAATAATGAAATTATTTTCTTTGTATGAGTTCTCCCTACTTCACAAAACACAGACGTACTCTCGGATCCGTATTTAAATACGCGTAAGTAAAGGATAATACGAACTTGAAATGAGGTTTATGTATAGTACGTCATGGTCTTACCATATTAATGTGAAATAATAAATGCAACATAAGGATAAAAACACCTTTCTTATTTCGTATGCAAGAACAGACCACAAGACAAGTTTTCTTTCTTCCCTTCTGGAATTTGGGCGTGGCATGGGCTGCCTGAGGAAACCAGGAAAGCCAACACTTAATCATTATTTTAAACTCTAATTAGGGTGCAGGACTAGACACAAACCATAGATAAACGTAGGACGCAATAATATTCTGTATAGAAGGAGCGTCTGTAACAGATAAGATATGATAACTGCATCAAAAAGTAAGTTTTAAACATACACGTTTTTGTACCTAGGTAGAGATATGTGGATTATGGCTGTTTATTGGAGGACGTAGGTATGTGTATTTTTGTTTAACTATGTCGTATGACTCAACTATTAGAAAATGTCTTCCTAGAAATAATCTTAACGTTTAATTTGATATCGCTTATGACATCTCACGTAACCTAATTGTATGTACTTGATATTAACCTAATTATATATCTTAGAAATGTCTTAGTTGTATTTTCTAGACTTTTACCTATCGATAGGTTTCCTAGAAATTGAGATTATATGTCCTAGAAATTATCCTTTTATATACGACCTAGAGAATGTCCTTTTTGTATGTCCTGGAAATTTACCTAATTAAAAATATGTTCTTAACATTGACCTTTTATGGCAAAGCAAATTACCTTATTTTATGTCTAAAAATTTTTTATGTACTAGAGTTTAGTATTGTTATAAGACTAATCATCATCATCATTTGTCCTTTGGGTTCCTTGTCAAAGCGCGCCACTGTGCACTGTCCCTTGCCAGTCGCCTCAATTCTTCCCAGCTCTTTCCAGTTCTTCCAGCCTCATCTAATTTGTAGATCTTAAAAGTGAACTTGTAAATACAAGAAATTGACCTAGGCCTGTGTCCTAGAAACTGACCTCATTGTATGCCCCAGAAAATAACCTGCAGGCTCCACCATATTGACACACAATATCCGGCAATAAAAATTCTAGTCTCGTTCTGTCCGTGCTTAGAAGATCGAGGTCATTCATTGAATTAGCCAATCACTTTGTGTTTGCCAAGTGGGACAATCAATCAATTCTATTTATAGCAATTTATTTATATATATAAAAAAAAAAAAAAAAAGCTCTTCACTTTTTGTTTTGAAGCCACCCTTAAAAAATGTTTGTAGACGAAAATAAGAGGATTTTACACATCATTGTTGGGCTTGGATGATTCCTTATCGTGTGGGATGAATTTAGACTTGATGGGGCCCTAACCTATTTGAGATATGGCGGGGGGGGGGCGCCTTTGAAGGGTAGACATTCTATGTCAGTACCAAATATGGTAAAAAAATCATGTTAAGCCTGGTCCCTTTTTGGACTCAGAACGTGTTAGCGCATTTTCGTATTATGTATCAGTACTTATGTTAGATATCAGCATTATGTAGTTATCAGTAATTGTGTTCAGATTTTGGACATATTTTTATGAATTTTTAGGAACTCTTGTGTGTTGGTGGTGGTAGGAACTCTTGTGTGTTGGCGGTGGTAGGAACTCTTGTGTGTTGGTGGTGGTAGGAATTCTTGTGTGTTGGAGGTGGTAGGAACTCTTGTGATATACATCATGGGTCTAGGACTTTCATACTTCCAGGAGCTCTACTGCCACTACAAGAGGTCGGATCGAGTAACTGAGTGTTGATGCACAAATGGCAGGTCAGGACATACAAAAAACATATATACATCATGGGTCTAGGACTTATGGATGCTGAGATCTAGGGTGATGACAGACGGAAGGACGGACAGACGGACAAAACGGATACAATAGCGCATTTCGACTTCTCGAAAATGCGCTAAAAAAATCCGGGGGCCCCAAGAAGGCGGGGGCCCTAAGCTATAGCTATTTTAGCAAATAGGTAAATCCAGAACTGCTTGTTATCGTCTGCTCCCATGTCAGCACTTTTCCCGCTCAACAACCACACGTCTGCGCGTGGGCAAGTTGTCCTCTGGTCTATCAGTTACAGTGTTGTCTCCCCACGAGAAGTTACCTTCTCCTTTTCCGAATTGTGTTACTGCCGGTGTTCTTACAGCGGCAGGACCTGAGGTAACTCGAGTCTGCCGCGAGTGATGGATGGCTGCTGTACCGCCCACCTTTTTTTTTACCGTCATTCCGGTCTTTGTGTTATAACAACTTCCCGGAGCATTTATTACTGCTCTCCCCTGAAATTCAAAAGCTTTTTATGCATTCAAAAAATTATTAAAATCCTAAATTTAAAAAAAAAAAAAGGAATAATAAACAAAATAATGATGCGTTTATCGCCACTTGAAATAAACCCATCTTTCTCATACAGGATAAATGTGCCAACACGCTGGAAATTATATCACTGGAATAAAATATTTTTTTGGTAATGTCTAATTTATGACAAAATTAGACAAACAATGATTTTTATGCACTATTCACACGTATAAGCAAAGTGATTTCCTTTAGCGCCGATTGCTTCCCTTGTCAATTTCTTGACATTTGGTTTTGAAAATTTTTCTGACTGTAATTGGGTAATAATTGTTGATAAATATTACATATAAAAATATCTTCTCCTTAGCATGAAATAGAAGAAACACGCTCTGTTGTGTTTGGGGTCGAAGACATCATCAGTCCAACGTCTACAATCACAGAGGCAGTAGTTCAAGCTCCCAGATGGCGGAATTAATTGATCGGTCACTTTGATGTCAGGCATGAATGCCACCTTTTCAGTTATGATCACGTGACTAATTGGACTAATATTAAGACCAGTGCCTGTGTTGTGTTAGACGCGGACGAGCCGTCGTATGATTTAACCGAGTCGTAATAATAGTCGAATTGTAGGACGATGAGACGAAACGTCTGTGTGTGTGTGTGAGTGTGTATGTGTGTGTGTGTCTGCGTGTGTGTGGGGAGGGGGCAAGGTCATACATACAATACATGTGGAACGTTAGGCTATGCTAATTATAAAAGTTGTAGAGTGACATACAGACATCGCATTGATTCTAAGTGATCTGTCTGGACGACGGATACAGACGAATTGTGAATGAGCAAGTAAAACAACATCCAGTGATTCGTTTTAAGTTAGTTTATTGAGAGCAGTGATGACAAACCTTTTTGAGACGCGTGCCCACGGTTAAATTTCGAACCCACTTTTTTTTATAGCAAAGTGCCAACACCCTAACGACCCACTTTTATATAGCAAAGTGCCAACACCCTAACGACCCACTTTTATATAGCAAATTGCCAACACCCTAACGACCCACTTTTTATATAGCAAAGCGCCAACACCCTAACGACCCACTTTTATATAGCAAAGTGCCAACACCCTAACGACCCACTTTTATATAGCAAAGTGCCAACACCCTAACGACCCACTTTTTATATAGCAAAGTGCCAACACCCTAACGACCCACTTTTTATATAGCAAAGTGCCAACACCATAACGAAACCTAAAACTGGTGGTGAGGATTAATTGTTTTGATATAGGAAATAATATTTCAGACGGTACCGGCTGATGAGACTTTACGTGCCGTCTGTGGCACGCGTGCCGAAGGCTAGCCATTGCCATCACTGTATGAGTTACGTATAAATTATAGATCATTATTATAGTCATACATTTGACAATGCAGTCAAAATAGCTGTATGGCCGTAGCGGCTAGCCTAAGCCTTATTAATAGTGCATAATTTAATTTAAATTTTATCCTCAGTATAGTCTGAGTCTGTCATGCATTTACTTTACTTTTACTTTTTTGGGTCTTTCTTGCTTTCGCCATCCTACGTTCAGTATCACTCAGATTGATTTATTATTGAAAATTATTAAAATCTTGAGAATGTTTACTCATTTAAATGATTATTTATTAACTTTGTGTCTAGGGCGAGCGGCGGCCTCCCGGTTGTTCAAGTTTAGCCCAATAGCAATGACCAGCTATGTTAAGTTGCGCGGGGCTAAGACATGTTTCGTTTCGTTATTACTTTTTAAAATATTTTTTTTTTTACTCCGCGTCTAATAAAACACAATCGTTTACTTTTGGAAGCTTATTATTGATACTTGAATTCGCATAATCTGGAAATTATTTTTTATAGACGTATTTATTGTAAAAATGTTATCGTACCATTGTTATATAGTTATTAAACACTTAAATCAACAGAATAATAACATATGAATCACGAAAAAAAACTATAATTTACTGTATTAGAGTGTCAAACTGTTTGATTTTGTTCTGTACATTATCATGGTGTGATTCACATTCAACTAACGGAAATGGGGGGGGGGGGGGGGGGGGG
>MUZC01000044.1:165180-182516 GCA_002072015.1 Radix auricularia
GGTGGTGATGGCTGGGGTATGGTCAGTTTGTACTCTCATTAAAAAAAACGTAACAAACTATAAATAAATGACCCACTTAGTTTAGTAGGTCAGTATAATACAAACATTTATTTAAAGATAATCAGTCTGGTGTCGAGATGCTATGAGACTCGTGTAGGCAAGTGTAATATGGTAAAGATAAAACACCTTCTCTATATCTAAGGAAACTTTACATAATGTAATGAATAATGCGTGTTTTCTGGGCTGCATCCGTCAACCCGTCCATCACTGTCATACAGGAACGGTTCTCAAACATCAATTGGCACTCCCCGTTTTCAAAGATTATTATGTAAAACTCAAAGAAACCCGACCTGGAATGTATTATTCTGTCTCCATGTTATAATCGGTATATGACAAACTGGGCAAGTTATATTCGATTAATTATGTGTAGACAACTCACGTGATAAAAGAGATTCCTAGAAGAGGCTCAAAGTTTTTTTTTCTCCCACTTTGAGATCTCCCGATCGGCTACTAGACACAGAGGAGTGGGTCATCATCTACTGTTTAGGCTCGATAGGAAAGCTTCAAAACAAAAGTGCTTAACTCGTGGCATGTGTGTGAGTCGTGAATCTGAGAACTCCGAAATTCGTAAGTCCATTTTGTTGTACTAAATTTCTCGTCCCTATTGTAACTCATTGTTTGTGTTTTGGGTTTTAAGGAAACATCTTTAAAAATAAGGAAATAATCTAAAAAATACCAATGTGAGATGTTGATGTTGGGTGCAAAAACCTTGTTATTATAGTTATTATTATTATAATTATCATTATTTTGTGGAAAATTACGTTTTTAACGCAATTTACCCTTGGCACAAATTGCGTTTTTATATTTGAAAAGTCTGTCCTGTCTGTTCGACAAGCAACTTACCCTGAACGATACCAGATAGAGGGTTTGGGTCTTTTGCTAATTCATGTATGTGAAGGATGTACATGGGCCAAAAAATGCCCGTAAAATATCAGTATATTGTCAATTTCTCGCCAACCATAACAACTATCGGGTTGAAACCAATGCCTAACGATAGTTAGTAATATTTAGAAGGATGTTGGAGTAGGAATATTTGCAAAATCTCTTTTCGTTCGACTCCCGTAATTTTAGCAGCAATTTTTTGATAGCAATTGTTTTGTTTACATTCAGAATTATTGATTTGAAATTACTTTAAATGTTATCTAGAATGATTTCCCCTTGTTATGGGCAAATTGTTGGAAATAGCTCTTAAATACTCATTCCAGTTTTTATTACTTATTTTAATAATCGAAAAAAAAAAGATTTTTAGGAATCTCTAGTCTTATTGCAGTAAGCATGCTATGGTTTTGTCTCAGTATGTTTTTAAAAATAGGATATATGTATACATTTACCAAAGATGCAATTCAGGATTTGAACCCCCAAACATTAGCACCCGACTACGTTGTTGGTCGAAAAATTAATTAAAGTATATCTTAGGGACCAGTCCCATGAAGTAACTTCAATTTCTTAGAACATAATAATTTGATAAATAAGCCTACGCCTCAAGTCATGGAAGTCTCTAGAATTCGGATCAAATCGTTTCCTTACGCTGAGTGTTGACTTTTCAACGATGCAAGAGATCAAAGTCAATCTTCTTACTTCTTTTTGGTTATGATGTGAAACCCAGAAGCATATAGTAGGCTATTAGGTTTGAACCGGTTATTTCTCTGACGTTAAGAAATTGGCTTAGATTGGTTAATTGTTGCCCGGGGCGGGACGATGATATTAAAAAAAAATAACAACCTCTAATTGATGGGAAATATCACTCATAAACTATAAAGAAAGAAACGCCAACTGGGTCGGAAAGCCCTTTCCGAACCCCATGTTTACGCCATTAAGTACATACTCTCCAACCCCCACCATCTTTTGTTTATCGGACTACCAGTTTCTGAAAAGGGAGATGACTTGTGTTTTCAACACACGCTAAGTGATTTATTTCAGTTTCAGGGGCAATTTGTTATCTGCGGTCAGGAGTGAGCTCAGAGTTGTAGTCGTCATGCACTGGGAGGGGAGGGAAGCGGCGGTGTGGTCATCAGTCTTGACCTGTTCCCGGTGTCACGTGTACGTGACCATTCAATTGGCTGGTATCAGATGGTCAGTTTTGTTGGGGTGGGAGGGGGCGGTGCTGTTCACCTAGTTGGCGTAGAGAGGTCCTCACAACTGATAAATGGAAAAGAAGTAAACACGGTAAAAAATTAAAAATACATTTATTTGCTGCTGTGAAATCCTAAGAGTCAATGAAAGAGTCATTGACTCAATGAAAGAGACATTGACTCTTTGGATTTCACCGCAGCTAAGTTTTTTATTTATTTTTTATATTTGTTTTATGTGTGTATTGTTTGTTCGTTGAGAAAGGCTCTTTGTCGAAACGTTCGCTGTTTGGTTACGTACTGTCAGGCTAACCCATACCGTGTTTACTTCTTTTCCATTTACTAGTTAATAAGCCTGATTGAAGTCTCATCCCCCCCCCCTTTTTTTTTTTTTGTTTTTTCACAACTGACCGTTGTGACCTTTTGAAATTTAAAATTACTTATCAGTCAATCTAGACAGACCAATAAGATGCACATTACCTTATATGTTACAGACGCTCCTTCTGTGCAGAAGATTATTGCATTATTACATCATGTTATCTTGTGATCGTCTATTGAGGAATCATCTCATCTCTTCACGGACACATTGTTTCAAATTAGACTTCATTAATTTTGAACAAAAAAGTTTTTCTCAAATCTAGCCACACAAGACATTTTACTTTCTTCCCTCACTAAAACCTTACAAACATAATTGATCAACTTGATTACCATATATTCTCGTCCGATAGCCTGTTCGTTCATAAGCCAAACCACCCCCACCCCTCTGGAATAGAAGAGCATAAACAGTGTGTAAGCCGCTCGTAAGCCGACCCCTAAAATAATAGGACAGCGTAAACCAAATAATAGGACAGCGTAAACCAAATAATAGACTACAAATTTGTTAAAAATACAAGTTGAATAGGCCAAAATGTTGAAATAATTAATTAAAACATTCACACAAATAAAAACAAATGAGTAAATTTGGTAAATGCAGATGTTTAATAATATTATATTACTTCTGGGAGAGAAGTCGATTTCTTGTAGAATGTACAGATGGACCTTAATGATCTAAACACATGGACCTTAATGATCTAAACACATGGACCTTAATGATCTAAACACATGGACCTTAATGATCTAAACATATGGACCTTAATGATCTAAACATATGGACCTTTATGATCTAAACACATGGACCTTAATGATCTAAACACATGGACCTTTATGATCTAAACACATGGACCTTAATGATCTAAACACATGGACCTTAATGATCTAAACATATGGACCTTAATGATCTAAACATATGGACCTTAATGATCTAAACACATGGACCTTTATGATCTAAACACATGGACCTTAATGATCTAAACACATGGACCTTAATGATCTAAAACAACAACACCCGACCTCCCCCCCCCCCCATTTTTCTTCAAGATTTTGTCCAAAAAAAGTCGGCTTTAGAACTAGTTTAAAATACGGTATGTAAAATAAATACACATTAAGAAGGGGCTAAATCTCAGAAATAATCCTCCCAAATACACGCCAGATCGCTAGATTTAAGGAAATGATTTATGGCTTTAAAAAAGAACATTTTTATACAAAGGTCAGTTAGGTGTATGGGTAATTCTTAGATTAAGGTCAACTATTTTTTAAAATGTATTTATTGAAGTAGTTATTTATTTAATAAATAAAAAAATTTTAATTGCCGTTCATAGGTGGAGATGAGTTTTGAGTGTAACAAACGCAAGTGAACTTGATGAAGACTTAATTAAATGTATTAGCTTTCAGTGTATTATAATAATAAAGAAAATACTTTTGTTTAAACAACACTTTTTTGCGTGATGAGTTTTTAGAAATTTTAATTAATTTTTCTGCATTTTAGATTTGGTTTAATCTTCTTAAATTGAACGTTTTCTTTTAAGTAAAAAATAATATTATTTAGTTCCCACTTTTTAGTAGTGTATCCCAGTTGGCGTACGGCTATGATGCTTTGATTACAAATGAGGATTCCAACTTTGCGACCTTTTAAGAGCCGCTCATAGTTCCATTGTCCCAGCTATTTTAATGAAATTATTACGTTGTATTAACCCATGCTGGGAGTCCCAATAAGATGGCGTCCAAACTCAACCTTTGGGTGGGGAAAAAATGCATTTTAATTATTAAAAAAAAACACAAAAAACTTACATTATTTGAAGTCCAGTTCAAAGAAGTCCCGGCGGATGGTGAGAACGATATTCGTCTCAATTCTGTACTACTACCCGTGGGACCGGACCCTTCAGCAGGAGATTTGCTGTCGCTTGCCTTTTAAATAGGAGGTGAAGTAAAAAGCGAGGGAATATCCCGGATTGTTGCGTTCCCAACGTGCCACTTCGCGGCCTGGATGGTTGGAATGAATGATCGCTAAGAAAAGTGTAGTGACTTGACGCAACAAAACTAATTAAATAGTTCAACAAACAGACAAAATCTTAAAAAGAATGATTTTTAAGGTAAAAAATTCTCGAATGTTAACAGACATAAAATTGCCAAAAAGATCAAATTCCAGTTCATTACATGTTTCTCAAAAAAAAATCTAAGTACCGCTCATCACCGTATTTTTGTGTTAATTTGTAGAGTGTTCCCGGTTAATGAAACAAAACAAAACGTGTCACTGCTTTTGGACTTTCTACCTGTGAGCTTTGCTATGTGCAGACCTTCATTCTTCCATCGGATGAATCACCTGTTAAAAGTAACGAATCACCTGTTAAAACTAGCACATCTATATTTAGAGGGCCTAGTACCCTGGGGGCTTGAGTTCATTTGGGGAAAACAACAAGTGTTTGTAGTGGATGAAAGCAAAGGTTGAAAGTTACCGGAAAGCGTTTCGGTTTTGAGTTGCTTACAAATGAAGGCGGCGACAGTCTGTTTTGTTTCTTAAGGTAAGTTTGGAGATATCTGTTTTAAGTTTGTTACGGTTGTTGGATAGACGTATGGTCCAAGCGTCATAGTTTTGAGGTAGTGGCAATATGATTTAGGTAGCTGTGCCTTAAGTTGACTCTTGTTTTGCCATAAGGGGTCGTCCATAAATGCCGTCACGCAATTTTGGACGATTTTTACCCCCCTCCGCCCTTGTCACACTTCGTCATAAGACTTAAACCCCTCTAGTAGGACGACACAGAGCTTTGACCCACAACCGCCCCTAAAATCCGTATTTCCCCATTGAAAATTGGCATGTTGCAAATTACTTTTTAGTCATTTAAATGTGTATTTATTGTAAGTCTGCACTCTAATATCGTAACAAGCGTGAAGCCATTGAAAACTTAATGATTAAATTATTGCAAGCATATCGAATATTGAATTCGAACTTTTATTTAAAGTTGCGCGTTTCTTTGATGTGACGTCAAATTTCTTAAACACCCTACTCCCCCTAGTCACAAATGTGTCAAACTCTAATCTCTGCCATTCTTTCAATGTATTCTTGGTCTTTAAATCCCACAATATCATAAAGTTGTTAAAATAAAACTGAACTATATTCCCTGCAAGTTTATTACATTGGAGACCGTACACATATCAAACATAAAAAAAAAAAAAAAAAATTATATCTGCAAGTAAAACTGATTACATGACTGATTCTTCTAAATACATTTTCTGTCACATTTTCAAGAAAAGTACGCAAGAATTTATATTTATGTGTCCATGTAGTTTCACATAGAAAAGGTAGATTTTGACTTACTTTCGCGGAAAATACTTTAATTCACTTGTTACTATTGTGTTTCGTATAGCATTCACATTATTTAACTCGTTCACGGCAAGATTGAGTTCATGTGAACTGCGACGTACAAATGTTGCTTTGGGTATTTTTTCGATTTATTGCTTGGATTCTTCCTTCTTTACCTGCCATTATAGAACATGCGCCGTATCCGTAAAGAATTTGTAATGATGGTGTTGGCTAAACCTTCAGGTGTTCTATCGACAATTGGAATACATCCCAGGAATTCTTCTGAGACCATCATTTTCCCATTTTGTTATTTGACAAATCTTACACCAAGTGACATCTGCTAAATTCCTGAAATGTCATTTGTCTCGTTGCCTATAATAGAAAATGTAACTGAATTATCGCCTTCAAGAACAATGTCTTCACGCAAGAGAGACCCATAAATTTCGATTATAGTGTTTTACGTAGTAGCCGAGATATACTTTGCACCACACGAACCCTGTGGCGGATTACGGAGCGGGGGGGGGGGGGGGGGGGGGTGAACGGGCTAAACCAGGGGCCCCCGACGGTTGGGGGCCCCCAAACTTATTATATTGTATAATAAAAGTGTACCAATATTTGCACGAACCCTTGAAAATATAATAAATGAAATAAATTTATAAATATTATCAATTAAACTGAACGCTATTCAGACATGATAGTCTTAATAATCGAAAAACTTGATTTAATTGGCTCACTTAGAGAAACAGTATAAAATAGTTTATAATTTTAAAATTTCTCAATTTTGAAAAGCTCTGCTGGCTGTGTGGATAGAGTATATGCTCGTGATGTGAGTGGTGTCGGGATCGATTCCCAGGTGCGGAATATTTTTTAAAAAAAATTCTTTTCACACTCAACTGTAACATACCGGCGCATACTTCAAAGAGTTATTTCTTCGTCTTCGTTTTTTTTTTCATTATTAATATTTAGTTACAGTCTTATATTAGCTGTTAGAAATCATTGTATTTTAAGGGGCTCTAGCTGGATAGGGCCCCCGTTTGATTGCAGCCCGGGGCCCCGTTCAGTCTTAACCCGCCCCTGCTTCAAGAACCAACTGGCAAATGATTACCAAGAACTTCATCTCCAGATTCAACACGAAACTCCAACAGGTAATAAAATTACCAGAATTTTCATTCTTTTCCACGAAGTACTTAATCATGTACGCTGCAAAATAGAATTGTAGAAATGATGGGACCCAGTTTATTGCGATTTTCTTGAATTTGTCTTCTAAATGATGAGTCCAGCTGCTCATCTATAGAACCTGCTTTGGGGTCAATAATGCAATAAAATTGTTTGCATTTTCATGAGAGCCGTTGTGTCATGTGCTTTACATGTAGCTAGGTGGATCTTCGTTGTAGTCTTTATATTTAGTGCATTGTTTGATGACGAATGCCAAGTGAACTCCTCGAATTGAAAGGTCGTGTGTCCTGACATACCTTCCAATATCCAATTGAGGAAAAGAATGTGTCAGTGACAATTAAATTAGAAACAGTTGCCTCAGTTGTGTCTGGCTGTTGAACTTGTACTGTTGTCCACAATGTCAATGATAAGTCAGATGCTGCAGACGCCGCAAAATCTTCTAATAACGGCATTTCGGAATCCCGTGATTGCACTACTTTTCGTGTTGTTTAAAATTATTTTTTTCTAAAAAATTGTTTAGCATGTACAGTAAAAAAATTTCTGATATCAATCTTTGGTAATCCTGCTGTTTGACATGTATATTATTTCACAGCAAAATTTAATTTCTCATGAGATCTTACGTTTTTAATTGATTAAATACATTATAAATATATGTTGTATTTTAGCTATTACAGCGCTAATTTGTGAGTCTTATTAATTTCTAAGACGTTTCGCGGCCCTCATGTAATACTTAACTTCAATTTAATTGAAAATTAAACCTGTATAGCATTGTCAGTTACATTAAAAAACGCGATCTCCCCCTGGGAAAAATTCCTAGCGACGCCCATGACCACATCCCTTCCCTAAGAGAAAATAAGTGGAATAAAATCAATATAAATATTTCCAGGTCTAAAAATACTTGGTTAATGGATTGAATTTTGGAGATAATTTTATTAATAAGGAAGTGTTGTTAGTTATTATTATTTTTTTTTTTTTGACGTTGATTTCGTTGATGTAATTAAATATTTCTGGAGACGTCCCCATTCTACAATCTCGGCTTCTTCTATTTTTAGATCAAGCGGCTATATCCAGAGGCCAATCTCAAACTTCCGGGAAAGAAAATCTTCGGCAACCTTGACCCGGAGTTCATACAACAGAGACGAGAAGGACTTGACGATTTCATTCACAAACTGGTGTCACATCCAAAGTTGTGCCAGCAGTGAGTACTGTTATTGTGTCATGTCCTAGCTGTGTTAGCAGTGAGTGCTGTCATTGTGTCATGTCCTAGCTGTGCCAGCAGTGAGTACTGTTATTGTGTCATGTCCTAGCTGTGTTAGCATTGAGTACTGTTGTTGTGTCATGTCCTAGCTGTGCCAACAGTGAGTACTGTTATTGTGTCATGTCCTAGCTGTGTTAGCATTGAGTACTGTTATTGTGTCATGTCCTAGCTGTGCCAGCAGTGAGTACTGTTATTGTGTCATGTCCTAGCTGTGCCAGCAGTGAGTACTGTTATTGTATCATGTCCTAGCTGTGCCAGCAGTGAGTACTGTTATTGTGTCATTTCTTAGCTGTGTCAGCAGTGAGTACTGTTATTGTGTCATGTCCTTGCTGTGTTAGCAGTGAGTACTGTTATTGTGTCACGTCCTAGCTGTGTCAGCAGTGAGTACTGTTATTGTGTCACGTCCTAGCTGTGCCAGCAGTGAGTACTGTTATTGTGTCATGTCCTAGCTGTGCCAGCAGTGAGTACTGTTGTATCATGTCCTAGCTGTGCCAGCAGTGAGTACTGTTATTGTGTCATGTCCTAGCTGTGTCAGCAGTGAGTACTGTTATTGTTTCATGTCCTAGCTGTGCCAGCAGTGAGTACTGTTATTGTGTCATGTCCTAGCTGTGCCAGCAGTGAGTACTGTTATTGTGTCACGTCCTAGCTGTTCCAGCAGTGAGTACTGTTATTGTGTCATGTCCTAGCTGTTGTATAATCACGTTGCCATGGAAACTGACTTGTCTCTTGTAAATATTCGCGGATCATTTACCTGCTTGTTACATCATTTTTATTTGAACTTTAGACTTTTTCTCAAAATAACTATAATAATGAGTGGAGAAAAGAGATTCATATTCTAAAACGGTTAAAAACTTTGGTCATATACTGTGATACTGTGGGACGTGGTGGTCGAGAGGTAGCGCTCTCGACTGTCATACCGATGGTCACGGGTTCGAATCCACACGAAGGTGAGGATTTGTTCTCGTGGCCTGAGGAGTCCCCGAGTCACCCAGCTCCGAATGGGTACCTAACTAGACAATAGTTAGGCGGCTGGGGTAATGCGTGGAACCCCTATAGCCGTGGCCTGTGACCGCTGCATCACTTGCCAACAGATCATCTCTCATGGTCTGTGGACGCAATTATCTTCTGCATAGAAGGAGTGTCTGTATATCTAAGATAAGATAGTTCAACATAACAACCCGTTCCTTTCTGTTACTCCCCTAAAGCGACGTAAAACACTGCCGACCCTTCTATTTAAGTTAACGATTTGTAAAAACCTTCTTATTAAGGTGATATTTTGCTGTTGAACGAACCACAGCGACAACGCGGGTTATTCTTTTTTTGAACCGGGCTCGACGCCTCGTTTCGAAGTAGAGTGAAGAAAAAAATTTATTTGCCAAGGGAACTCGATATTAGGAAGCGCGCTCTTTTGTTTTGTGTCTGGGGACCAAATTTAGAAACTGGTTATTTTGGGGAGATGATTGATTATACAAACTTGCCTGGAGTAATTTTGTTCTTTTTGTGGTAAGAAGTCCTCTTGACGGTTTAATTGAGTAAATCTATTGCTAGTCTAAACATGCTGATCTATTGCCGGCTGAAGAGAGTGAATCTATTGCTGGTCTAAACATGCTGATCTATTGCCGGCTGAAGAGAGTGAATCTATTGCTGGTCTAAACATGCTGATCTATTGCCGGCTGAACAGAGTGAATCTATTGGTAGTTTAAACATGCTGCTCTATTGCCGGCTGAACAGAGTGAATCTATTGGTAGTTTAAACATGGTGATCTATTGCCGGCTGAAGAGAGTGAATCTATTGCTAGTCTAAACATGCTGATCTATTGCCGGCTGAAGAGAGTGAATCTATTAGTAGTTTAAACATGCTAATCTATTGCTGGTTAAAGTGTGTGAATATTCTGCCGGTTGAAGTGAGTGAATTTATTGCTGGTTGGAAAAGCTTAGATTTTGGAGACATTTAAGTTAGTCACACTTCATTTGTGAGTGGTATTATGATTCTTGTTCTCCAGTCGCAAGTAGCTCTTTTATTTACCGCCCTGGTAATAATGTGAGGTGTCTAGGAGTACAACACACATGGTGTTTTATATCATTTTAACTCGGTTACCATTACATTTTTACTACAGATACCTCAGGACCTGATGCATCTTTTTCCTAGCGTGATATAAGATCAAACTAATGCTCACATCAGTTTGACACACACACACACAATGATTGAAAGCCCCTTCCAGTGTCATAATACATGACTTTTGTTGGAACATCATCACATTAGTCCACTATAGGCCTTAGTGTGCGGTCAGATTTAATTGGAATATGAATCAATGAGTAGATTGTTCCATCAGATTGTTTCTCTGTTTGCCAGCCGGGGCGCACAGAACACACCTAAGCCAAAGCCAATTGTTTGGCACCGGGTGTTTGCAGCAGTCACGGGTTGTGTTTGATGGAATCCCGCTGCACCGAATTCGTAACACCCTGTACCCCCCCCCCCGCAACAAATGTAATCCAGCCTCACTTATTTGCCAATCCTGCCTCCAACTCACTGATTTAGAATCTCTCCAAAAAATGTTATCCACACACACACACACGCTTACACACACACAATCTCTTACACACACACAATCTCTTACGTGAGAATTTCATCATCAAAATAACTGGCTAAATCTCTGACTGCTCTGACTTAAAAATAACCCGGTGTATCTTTGTCTGAGTGCTCCATTTAAAAATAACCCGGTGTATCTTTGTCTGAGTGCTCCATTTAAAAATAACCCGGTGTATCTTATTCTGAATGCTCCATTTAAAAATAACCCGGTGTATCTTTGTCTGAGTGCTCCATTTAAAAATAACATTACGCCACTCGTCTATTTTCGGGAATAATGTTTCGAGACATACGACTAAGAAGAAGAAAAAAAGCGAATATTTCTAGGAAGGAGTATATTAAAAGAAAGGCGAGCATCCATAAAAGCTGTTAATAGCCTAAATATTTCAACCCGTGCTTTGTAAAAAATCTGTTATTGAAAAAAAGCTATATCCTCCCAAAATGTAATGAATTCATTTCAATTTTTTTAATTCAAGACTGCACTTAAGACACATCTTTTTAAAATTTATTTTCAAAATTAATAAAACAACATTTCTTTAAATGATTAACGTAGCTGATGTATTGAGTATAGCGTATTGTCATTTATGTAGTTAATATGATATGAATGTTTCTTTTTATTGTTATATGTATTTTTTTTTCCATGTAAAGCGCTGTGAGCCTGGCTCCATGCTGGGATACAGCGCTATATAAATTACCATTTTATTATTATTATTATTATTATCTTTTTTAAAATATATTTTTTTAGTTATCATATTTTCCTCTTTCAGTGTTTTCAGATTTTATGCCATCCTCTCCATGACTTTATAGTTAAAAGAGGATGTATGTTAACCTCGTGCATTGTACCTGCAAATAGATACAATGATACAATATTACTTGACTTCTTAAAAGCATTTGACAAACTTCACCTCCTTAGTTTACTTTAAATACTTAAATACTCTGGAATCTCAGGTCCCTTACATCAGTGGATCCAAGACTTCCTTTTCGGTAGGCACCAAACTGTAATAATTAATGGATCTAAATTTGCACCAATAAAGGTTAACTCAGGAGTTCCACAAGGAACTGTGCAAGGTCCCTTACTCTTTTTAATTTATATAAATGATTTACCCAACAACATCTCAACAGGAACAAAAGTTAGGTTATTTGCTGATGATTGTATAATCTATAGAACAATTAAATCAGAGCAAGATAGCAAAATTTTACAAAAAGACTTAGATGAATTAATAAAATGGGAAACTAACTGGAGTATGTCTTTCCACCCAGAAAAGTGTCAACTGTTAAGAGTAACAAAGAAAAAGAAACAAATAAATTCAAATATTTCGTTCATGGAAAAGAACTAACCCAAACTAAATATGCAAAATACTTAGTCATAATAAATGAGAAACTATCTTGGAATCCCCATGTCAATGAAGTTATTAAAAAATCAAACAAAACCTTAGGCTTTATAAAAAGAAACTTTTACAAATGTAATAAAGATATAAAACTAAAATGTTACCTCACCCTGGTGAGACCTATACTAGAGTATGCATCTTCTGTATGGGACACATCCACCAAAGAAAACATTTATAAACTAGAACACATTCAAAAAAAGAGCTGCCAGATTCATTACTGGAGAATATTCAAAACTCACAAGAGTAACACCATTAGTTAAATCAGTAAACCTTGAAGCACTAGAGTGTGACTAGAGGAAAGACGAACCAAGAGTAAATTAATTATTATACACAAAGCTATAAATTCTAATTTAGAAATACAGCACAAAGATAACTAAATACAATTCTCAGATAGACATAAGGATATAAAAAATCTTTCATGTTCCGTACAAGAACAAACACATACAAGTTTTCTTTCTTCCAGTCTGGAATTCGGGCGTGAAATGGGTCGCCTGAGGAAACCAGGAAAGCCAACACTTTATCAACATTTAAAACTCTAATAAGAGAGCAGGACTAGACAACAACCAAAGATAAACGTAGGATGCAATAATCTTCTACATAAAAGTAGCGTCTGTACTAAATACCACAGTAGCCACCAAACACCCAATTTGTAAACTCAATAAATAACTCCCCCCGCCCCCCCCCTAAACGTACTCGTCTGTTTTCTACAATCCATCTTCCCCTTGGCGTAGCGAGGGCTTTACCCTAGTTATTATTAAGATCGTACGATAAAAGATTAAGTTTGTAAGATATTTACAGCTGGTACACCGCTTGCATATTATGTTTTTTCTTTCGTGTGATTTTTTAAAAAAGTAAATGGAATCAAAATATTGATTCTTACAATTATTTTCCAAATACAAATATGTGAAGCCCTATTATTGCAGTACATTGGGTTTGGTTATTAATTCAAACACCAACCAAGCCGATCCCCCAATTACACCCGAATGATTCCTTGATCTTTGTTACACACGAGATATGTCAGTCTGTTGACTCCCTCCCTGTTTACACCAGGTGTGTATTATAACACCTCATCTCTGTACTACATTCTGTCCCACACAAAATTTCCTCCCCCCCCCCCCCCCCGCCCACACCGCGCCTCTTCCTCTCCCCGGGTGTAAAAAANCCCCCCATAATTGCTTCCCACGACCTGGTCGTCAGTCATAACTGACATGACCTGGAATAATATCAGCGCTCTATCAGTGTTTAAATCACACTCTTTCTGTGGTAGGTTTAACAACCTGTGACTTTAAGTGGACTTTGAGTTCTGGCTTGTGTAGGGGTAAGTTCTCAGTAAATCCTGTATTTGAAAAAAAAAGCATCCCTTTACCTGCTTTAAAACAATTCTCTGTAACTTAACACATGCAAAAATTAACATCGCGCTAAGACGTTTATAACTGATTTGTTTGTTTTCTGTTGTAGTTTGTCAAAGGTGGATTGTCCAAAACATTTTGAAGCCTTTAAATGAAAAGAAAAATGTAAAATAAAAATTTTAAATTACAAAAAAAGGCTTTTCATTTTCAAAAGCGTTCCTCTGTATACGTAAAAATCTATTTTTCTCTTACGTTTCTCTTCACTATAAGCAGTTCGGTTTACACGTATTCCTTTCATAATGATTTTGAGCAGCTACACTATAAAAAATCTACATGTGTGTTTGTGTTTTGAGAATCAGTTATACTACTGTTATTTTAATAGTCATATATATTTTATAACCCTAATCAAAATAATTTCACTTTAAATATGCAGACTTACAATTTCATATATAGAGATGAGTGTAGGCAAGAAGCTCATGATACGTCTTAAAATTTGTAACACCCAAGCAACCCAGGGGCCATTTTTGGAGATTCTTATTAGTCAGGGGGCGATGGAGGAGGGGGTACGATGATCTATGGTCAGTGAACGTTGCTTCGTGGGGGAGGGGGGATCAGGACTACTTTAAGATATCCTCTGAACGGTTGTGCCCGCCAACAGAGCGGGTCGTACATCAAAACTGAGGCTTAAGCCACTGACTTGTTGATTCCCTGAGACTTTCCCTCACCTCACAGGACCTCGCCTCATGGAAACGGCAGAGGAAATTTATTGGGAAAAGAATAAATTTAACGACTTACCTATTGCCTAACCCGCAGACGCACAAGGGGCACAACTAACGTGTTCAGGAAGTTGCTGTGTCATTAAAGTAGGGATATAATTAACCGCCCCTGTTTAGTGATAGGGAATAGTATTATTAGTATCGCCTTAAAAACTAAACACTTGATACACTGACATCCCGTCATGAGATCGAATCAACTGGTAATTAGGTCAGTCGCTCAATAGGGATGTTCATAATATGGCGGAAATCTATTAATAGAAATATTATGTCTAAATTTATCTGTTGTAAGGACAAATTCATTAAAAAATTAATAAAAGATACGAGTCAATACATTCAAGTGAATGTAGGTATATTGAGAATGATTGATCTTATCAGCTAATTTTTAATTCTTCGTTATTTTAAGACAGCTTATTGGACTTGCAAAATAAAAAACAATTTCGTAATTTTACTAAGCTAACAATTTTGAGAACATGGGGATTTGACTGTATTTATGCCTCAAAACTTTGTTTCGCTAAAATGTAATCTAAAAAAAGAACATTACGAAATGAGCTATGACGTTTTCCGGTTTTAGAAATGAAGAACCCTATAAGAAAACGGGATCTCAGTTTACTCGAGTAGAAATCAATGTATCGGTGGGTAGTTTGGTTAGCTTAAGGCACGGTGGTCGAGTGGCATGCGCGCTCGGCTGTCGTGCCGATGGACACGGGTAAGAATCTATGTGAAGCCAAGGCCAAGAATTTGTTCCCGGGGCCAAGGGTGTCCCTGAGTCCACCGAGCTCAGAATGGGTACCTAACACCATTTATGGAAATAAAAAGCGGCTGGGTAATGCGTGGAACCCTCATAGCCGTAGTCTGTGTACGCTGCATCACTTGCTAACAGAATGGTCTGTGGACGCAATAATCTTCTGTATAGAAGGAGCGTCTGTTTAGATAAGGCAAGACAAGACAAGTCAGATCACCTCATCACAGGACGTTTCGAGTCAGTTTTTATCATAATTTCTGACTAGTTCAATTTTAAAAGTGTTAAGAATTTTTTGCAGTTGGATGGCAGACGACATTTAGTATGAAGTGACGAAAACTCGGTGATTTTGTAGCCTAGAATATATATATTAAATATTCATTAAGAATGCCACTGATTGTATCTTTATTTCAAAATGTTAACCAAGTTTGAACGATTAAAAAGCTAATTTAAATTGTAGTTTATTTATAAACTGTTTAACAAAGTTTCTAAGTTAATACCTCGGATTAGACGGGGGACGTAACAACGAAGGGTTTTCGCCCGGAGCCTGCTCCAGAAACCTCCCTTTTAAGGTCTAACGTCCTTGACATTATACACTTACCTTATTCGTTGAAACTGGGGCCGTTATGTGTGTTGTGGGGGTAGTGAGGGGGTTGGAGCGGAAACGACGAGTTTGACAAAACACCAGCCTTCAAACTTAGCCACAGGTCGTAAGACTGATTGATGGCCGGCGAGAGATGAGTCAGCCGCACCTCAAGACCATCATCTCAGGCAGAAGCGTCACTAGGCTGGTGTCACCCGGGAGCTAGCTCATGGTGTCACCCCCTCACGACTTAATCCATAGAACTCCTGCGAGTTTTCAGTATTAAATAACGGGAACATACAGAATTTTACAATTTGGTGTCACCCCCCCTGAAGGTGTCATCCGGGGCGGCCCGCCCCCACTACACCCCTCTAGTGACGCCACTGATATCAGGACACCGCCATGGTACAGATGGGGTTTAAAACCTTGTTGCTAGCATACCGCCATGGTACAGGTTGGGTTAAAAAACTTGGTGCTAGGATACCGCCATGATACAGATGGGACTAAAAACCTAGTGGCTAGGATACTACCATGGTACAGAAGGGGTTTAAAACCTAGTGGCTAGGATACCGCCATGATACAGAAGTAGGAGTGTAAAACCTATTGGCTAGGATACCGCCATGGTACAGAAGGGGTTTAAAACCTAGTGGTTAGCATACCGCCATAGTACAGAAAGGTTTAAAACCTAGTGGTTAGCATACCGCCATGGTGCAGATCGGGTTAAAAACCTAGTGGTTAGCATACTGCCATGGTACAGATTGGGTTAAAAACCTATTGGCTAGGATACCGCCATGGTACAGAAGGGGTTTAAAACCTAGTGGGTAGCATACCGCCATGGTACAGAAAGGTTTAAAACCTTGGTGATAGGATACCGCCGTGGTGCAGATGGGGTTAAAAACCTAGTTGCTAGGATACCGTCGTGGTACAGATGGGGTTACAAACCTAGTTGCTAGGATACCGTCGTGGTACAGATGGGGTTACAAACCTAGTTGCTAGGATACCGTCGTGGTACAGATGGGGTTAAAAACCTACTTGCTAGGATACCGTCGTGGTACAGATGGGGTTACAAACTCATGGTGTGTAGCCGTACGGTGCGCACCGCACACCCTATAGACGTCTTTATTCTTATAACTTTATTGGAAGCTATGTCGTAGCTTGGTTTATTCTCTCCCATGGTTGGTACATGCTGTAAACTCCCTCCTGTGGCATGTTGATTTGGGGGCCCGGGGAGCTTGGCCTCTTGGGGAAGTCCTGCATGAATGTCGGGGGCGTAATATTTAATGTAAAAAAATGTGGACACTCCTTTGGGGACTCCTCTCAAATGGGAACCTGGGTGGACTTAATTTGGACCCCCTCCCCTCCCTTAGCTAAGCCACTTTGACTTCTTCAACGTTTGTCACAAACATTGAAACAACGTAACATATCCCAGAAAATGCCGCCTTTTTACAGTATAAGAAAGTTACGCCCCCCAACTTAATACTGTATAAGAAAGTGACACCCCCACCTTATTATAGTAAAAGAAATGGACGCCCCACCTTATTACATTATAAGAAAGTGACGCCCCCACCTTATTACATTATAAGAAAGTGACGCCCCCACCTTTTTACAGTATAAGAAAGTTACGCCCCCCAACTTAATACTGTATAAGAAAGTGACACCCCCACCTTATTATAGTA
>MUZC01000044.1:195337-205994 GCA_002072015.1 Radix auricularia
TCCTCAGCGTTCCACATCCAGTGAGTGACCTGGGCTTTTATATTATTTACTAGGGTATCACCCGTCATAAATGACGGAAGTTTTAAAAATCAATATATTTCAGCTTCAATCTCTTAATTTTGAACAAATGTTCATCAGAAAAAAATCAATATATAAGCTATGGGCATTTTATGAAATTTTCAGTTTAATGACGTCATAAATCTAATTTATTTTATAATTTTTTGTCTTATTCATTTATTTCCAGTAACAATTTTAATCATTTTTGGTGCGCTGGTTTCTAAAATTAGTAGCGTCATCGGGACATAAATTGCAACTTATATATTTTTGTTGAGTATTTTTGGTGCGCAGCTATCTAAAAATAGTAGTGTGACGGACGTTACATTGAGAATTATATATATTTGATTATTCGGTAATTTTTGAAAAATTAACGATTAAATTTAAATTAACCGATAACAGCCCTAAAATAAATCTTTAATTGTTTCAAGTTTCAAGTAAAGAGAGATATCTACAAGTAATAAAAACTCAAATGAGTATTTAAACGCAATTTCTAACAAAGAATTTCCGATTTTTTAATTCAATGGAAATCATTTTAGATTACATTAAAAGTAAAAGTGAGTTCAAGTTATTCTGAAAGTAAACAAAATATGACGTCATATCCCCATACGCTACATCACGTAAAGAATGTGCCAAAATATAATGTGCAACGCGCCATAGTCCCATGGCACATCCTTGGGATCTCTCCTTTTAACATATTTGCAAAAAACCCCGGACCCCTCTATCTGGTATGGTTCAGGAGGAGTTGCTGTTCAAAGCTCCAACAGACAGACATTTCAAATATATTAACGCTATTTTTACAAGGGAAATGACGTTAAAAATGCTGCAGCTTTGAAGAAGTGGATGAAAATGTGTTTCTCTCTTCAGCTCATCTTCACCTTCTTATTTGATTTCATCGCTGTCTACATTCTGTAACACTGTGCTGTAAACGTGGATCTTTGTTGTCATCTCGGTGGGACTAGTGACACTGTAAGATTAACCGGGAGCCATGGGTTTAAAATTTAAAATGCCAGTTTTAAGGAGCTAACGGAGCGTCCCTTCCATTCTACGGCTATTGACGGAGTGCTGAGTCGTGGTGTGTAAACAGAGCAGAACGTGGTGTGGCCCCGACAAGGAAGGTGGCCCATGGGTGTGTAGTGTGTAGCACAGACTTCCAGTGCCAGAATACTATGTGTCTCCCTTGACTTGCTCATTCCCAAACCAATCAGCTCAACCCCGTTCTTTATTTAATGGCTGGGTCGGCCAACTTTTTTTCATGCCCTAGATAGCCCTGACGCTAGTTCAGTGATGGCGAACATATGCGTGCCACAGACGGCACGCGATCCATAGACGGCACGCAGAGTCTAATCAGCCGGCACGCAAATAAAATATAATACTGTTAATCAAGCTACAGTGCTGGTACTTCGTGTTGGCAATTAGCTAGATAAAAGTTGGTTTTACTTCAATTTTGGGCACGAGGCTTCAAGGTTCGCCATCACTGACCTAATTAAACATCTCTACAATATTCTGTTTATTTCTCCCATCAGTTACATCTAGTAGAAAACCACTGCGACAAACCATTTTGAGGTTCCCGAACTATTAAAAAAATATAAAAGCTTTCAAGGCTCTTTAATTTGTAATCAGTAGTTGAAGAGTACCATGATAGGAGGCTGGCTATAATGTCAAACGTTTGAGTTGTGCACTCCGGTCTCGTGTCACTGTCTCATGTAACAGTCTCATGTCCATGTCTCATGTCAGTGATTGTCAGTCTCATGTCACTGTCTCATGTAACAGTCTCATGTCCATGTCTCATGTCAGTGATTGTCAGTCTCATGTCACTGTCTGATGTAACAGTCTCATGTCCATGTCGCATGTCAGTGATTGTCAGTCTCATGTCACTGTCTCATGTCCATGTCTCATGTCAGTGATTGTCAGTCTCATGTCACTGTCTCATGTAACAGTCTCATGTCCATGTCTCATGTCAGTGATTGTCAGTCTCATGTCACTGTCTCATGTCCCTATCTCATGTAACGGTCTCATGTCATTGTCTCATGTAACGGTCTCAAGTCACTGTCTCATGTCAGTAATTGTCAGTCTCGTGTCGCTGTCTCATGTCAGTGATTGTCAGTCTCATGTCACTGTCTCATGTCACCGTGCGCCCCTCCGAAAACTCTGGCGTCTGACGCAACGTCAAGGTTCATATGTCACATACTTAATTTAGAATAGCGTGTTTCTCGGAATATACACCTACCCGGACAAATAAGCTCTATAAGGATTGTCCTCAGATTTATCTCGATACACGCTCTACCTGCTAATAAATAAAACCCAGACGGCAACACAGCGGTGTCTAAATATTACTTTAACTAATTACGGAACTTAAACCAAGACAAATAAGTTCCCGTTATGTGAAGGATAACTTGACGTATGACATAGTAAGTTGTAGTAAGTCAAATAGACGTCGAGTGGGTAAGCAGTAAATATCACATATCAAAGTCCTGTTCTCTCATAAACCTAATCTCTTCTATTGTTAGTGAGAACATCTCTTAGCCAAGAATGTTCCCAGTTGAAATTATAGGCGACCCAGCTATTCATTGGTAGATTATTTGTTTTTTAAAATTATTTGCCATTCCCGAACACGTAACCGAAGTTTAAATTAAATTTAAGGGCCCCACCTGTCGCACCTCCCATTACAAACCCCAGGGAACAAACCTGGCACAGATGTTGTCGGCAGAATGCCTGGTACATTTGCGTGGGGTGTGTAATAGCAGACGGTAGAAATAACAATAGTTACTGTGTTGTTGTTGTTGTTGTTTAGAAATAATTCAGCACGTTCAAGTTTTGTTGTTGTTTTTTTAAGCTAGTAGCACCAAAAAATGAGTAATATTTCATAAAACCCGTTGGCAAACAAAGAGATAAAACACGAGAAAGAAAGATTCCTATCTTCTTTAGATGATGGTAGCTGCTAGGTCCTGCTAGGTCCTGCCGACATGTAAACAAGGGACCTCCTCTGGCCCGGGCGTCATTGACTCAATGATGACCTTCTTAGCCGTGTTATCTAAAGATGATGTCTGTAGTTTCATAATCCCATTATCAGGACGCACCTCTAAATATGCACTCGTGTGTAGATAACAAACCGTATTGCAGGCAACATTTCCTCCGATGCACACAACATGCACACCACCCCACCCCCCTCCTTTCAGTATATCGGTTCAGTACAGGTTATATATCACCATATAATACCCCAATCTGCACACGCCGGGATTAGTCGTTTAATAATGTAAACACGGGCTAGTTAAGCGGCGTCATAAAAACACGATGAAGCACAATTTTCGCACCCTCAGCCAATTTGAAGAGAGAATAATAACGCTGACATTCTGATGAAAGCAAAAATCATAACGTTGGTATAATTGGGTCGTGCCGCTACAGTAACTCTGTGGTGTGACTAGCTTTGTGGTGCCAGCCATGCAGAGTTTCTCATAGAGGTCCTAGCTTATCTTATTTGTTGCAGATGCTCCTTCAGGTGGTCCTAGCTTCCTTCTGTGGTCCTAGCTTTCTTCGGTGGTCCCAGCTTCCTTCTGTGGTCCTAGCTTTCTTCGGTGGTCCCAGCTTCCTTCGGTGGCAGCAATTCCTTCTGTGGTAGCACTTCCTTCGGAGGTCCCAGCTTCCTTTGGTGGTCCCATCTTTCTTCGGTGGTCCCAGCTACCTTCTGCGGTCCCATCTTCCTTCAGTGGTCCTAGCTTCCTTCGGGGGTCCCATCTTCCTTCTGTGGTCCTAGCTTCCTTCGGTGGTCCCATCTTCCTTCGGTGGTCCCATCTTCCTTCAGTGGTCTAAGCTTCTCATGTTGGTCCAAATTTCTCTTGGTCGTCCCAGCTTCTCGCGGTGGTCACTGTCCCGATGGCCCCCAGTCCCGATGGCTCCCAATACCGTTGGCTACCAATACCGATGGCTCCCAATACCGATGGCTCCCAATACCGATGGCTCCAAATACCGATGGCTCCAAGTGCCGATGGCTACCAATACCGATGGCTCCCAATACCGTTGGCTACCAATACCGATGGCTCCCAATACCGATGGCTCCAAGTGCCGATGGCCCCCAATCCCGATGCCTCCCAGTCCCGATGCCTCCCAGTCCCGATGCCTCCCATTTCCTGGGATCTTCAATAAAGCTCTGACGAGACAGCTGTTAAATTTCCATTGTTTCCTTATTGTGTCGACCTGACTCCCTTCCACCGGATATGTCATACGGTGCCACCTACGCCCTCCTGCATGGTAACACTGCTGGTCACGCTCTGATCCGCTCTGGTCAGTGAATTCATTGTCACATCCTGGCATTCTGTCATTAAAGATTGATTGACTTCAGCGCACTGCATCCTGGAGCGTTCATCAGCTTTCAACCATCAAATTTGCTTCCTCAATGACTAATATCAAACCAAGTTGTCGGAGACGAGACGGAGCGTCGTTCCGGTCTTCTGTTTCAGCACAATAGAGATAAGGTCCCAAGGTTGTTTAGTCCAGTGCTTCTCAAATTTTTAGTGGCTTTGGATCATTATTATTTTGTCGTATCTCCACCGGCCTCTAGACCAGTTTTTAAGCGGGAACTTTTGTGAACATTTGAAGAAATTTACATTATATTCGCAGCGGGTACTGAATAAATTAAAAGACTTATGAATACCATCGCAGATTCCACTTTTAGAATCCCTGGTTTAGTAAGTCCAAAAAATAACAATGTGACCTGTGACCTTGTTAAATTTCATTGTAGTACATTCATGCAGCTAGTTGTGATCAGATTGCATGACATGGAGTGACATAAGAGATCTTTCAGGAAAGTTCTGAATATTTTAACGGCAACCGCCATTTTCACTGTAGTGTGAGGATTTATACCGGTATTTCGGAAATTCGTGGACCAACTTCATCTTTTTCAAGCGCTGTGAATACGTTTTGATAAATGAATGTCTACATTTTTCATTATCTGGAAATATATTTGAAATTTTTGCGAGACGATTTGTATTCTTGATTATGTGAGTTGAAATGAATAGAAATGAACAGAAATGAACTTAAAGATAGAGCGCGTTACGAACGAAAAACAATCATTTTAAAAGTCTCAGGAAATTCTTATGAGGAGTTAGTTTTCTATTATTATTTATTATATTTTCAAGGGTTCGTGCAAACATTTGTACACTTTTATTATAAAATATAAAAAATATAAAAAGTTTGGGGGCCTCAAACCGTCGGGGGCCCCTGGCTTTAGCCCTTCAGCCCCCCCCCCCCTTAATTCGCCATAGTATATACCTATGTATGGGTGTATTGAGTATATGCATGTACTACACATAGCTTAGAAGCATTGATAAGAGGTGAACTTATGAATCCGAATTTTTATCTAAAATTAAATATTTTTTTACTTGGACACCAGTCAAAACGTTGACAGTGACAGCCATAGACAAAAACAACAACAATGACGGACGTGATGCATGTTCAAATAGACAGAAACTTCATCACACAAACCTCGTTAACTTTCTAAATGACCTGAATTGTTAAGCATTCATAATCTGCTTGTCGTACTCTCTAAAACGGTCAGCTGGTTGCCTGGTCTAGTTCATCATAACAACGAGAATAATAATTGTGTCCCGTGTTGACAGAGCCATCACGTATGTGTCCCGTGTTAACAGAGCCATCACGTATGTGTCCCGTGTTGACAGAGCCATCACGTAGTTGACAGAAACATGTTCGTTGCCTGAGCTTTATCTGTGAAACAACATTCACCTCGCTGACTTCCAAACTATGTGACATTGTTATGAATGGAGCGATAAAAACATAAGAAAACATGTATTAAAGTTGTTTACCTTCTGTGGTGGGCCGTGTTCTGTGTGCTCACGTACGAGACTAGACATATGTTTTACCTTTAGACCAGACTGGTGTGTTAAATTTAGACCAGACTGGTGTGTTACCTATAGACTAGAATGGTGTGTTACCTATAGACCAGAATGGTGTGTTACCTTTAGACTAGAATGGTGTGTTACCTTTAGACCATACTGGTGTGTTACCTTTAGACAAGACTGGTGTGTTACCTTTAGACCAGACAGTTGTGTTTCCTTTAGACAAGACTGGTGTTTTACCTTTAGGCCAGACGGGTGTGTTACCTTTAGACCAGACTGGTGTGTTACCTTTAGACAAGACTGGTGTTTTACCTTTAGACCAGACAGTTGTGTTTCCTTTAGACAAGACTGGTGTTTTACCTTTAGGCCAGACGGGTGTGTTACCTTTAGACCAGACAGTTGTGTTTCCTTTAGACAAGACTGGTGTGTTACCTTTAGACCAGACTCGTGTGTTACCTTTAGACCAGACTGGTGTGTTACCTTTAGACCAGACTGGTGTGTTACCTTTAGACAAGACTGGTGTGTTACCTTTACACCAGACTGGTGTGTTACCTTTAGACCAGACTGGTGTGTTACCTTTAGACAAGACTGGTGTGTTACCTTTAGACCAGACTGGTGTGTTACCTTTAGACCAGACTGGTGTGTTACCTTTAGACCAGACTGGTGTTACCTTTAGACCAGAATGGTGTGTTACCTTTAGACCAGACTGGTGTGTTACCTTTAGACAAGACTGGTGTATTACCTTTAGACCAGACAGTTGTGTTTCCTTTAGACAAGACTGGTGTGTTACCTTTAGACCAGACTGGTGTGTTACCTTTAGACCAGACTGGTGTGTTACCTCAAATATCAGAACTATGACAGTTTACTTCATCGTGTACTTACCCATTAAGTAATAAGTGAGGCGAACGGCCATCAATGAAATCTTGAGATTTATTTCTGGGTGGAGGCTGTGTTGAAGACGTTTTGTTTGAGCAATGGGTGCTTCTTAGTTTATGGTTTATAGTGATGCTTCACGGCGCTGCTCAATATTCTCGTCAGATTCAGATGGACTAAAACATCACATGACGTTTAAGGCGAAGCTGGTGATCACGTGCACAATATTCCAGAAATACCCCCCTCCCCCAAGCCCGCTAGCAGTGGGCCCCCCGCACCTTATTACAACTGTTTTTGGGGACAGGAGCGGTGTTAGATTACATCTCGATGTTTTCGTGTTCCCGTTATGATCACGCGGTTGTTGGTCTTCACCTAGTTCCAGAACAACGTGTGACCTCGAAGGCTATACACGGGGTCATTCCATGTTTTCCTGCTGTATAAGAACTCAGCTAAATCTCTCCCCCCCCCCTTTTTTTTTTTTCTTTTTCCCATTCAAATCGGTTACATTATCATATTCAATTATTACAAAGTTAGGTCATCAACAATGGTTCTCAAATTTTTAGTCAACAATAATCTTTGACCCACTTTGCCGACAACCCTAAGAGAAATGTGATTAAAATCTATTTGATTAATACCCTCCAGCTGTTTTAAATGCATTTTGTAAAACCTCGTAAATAGCGATCTTAGAAGATTTTCGAGGACGAAATATAAATTTATCGAGGCTAACTTTCAATGTTAGATTTATAACCTATTTCACGGTCCATTGACTGTGGAGTTCCAGTCTGAAGTGTGTGTGTGTGTGTGTGGGGGGGGGTGACCGTTGGTCACATGGACTTATGACGTGCCATTTCTTTCTCTTTCTTTGGAATCTGCCACAGTCAGTACCATCACGCGCTAGGCACTCCCTGCATTGGGTGGTGTCACGTTCTTAGTACAAGTATACGGGGAACTGGGTCGAGTCATGAGATCTCTGTGAGAAGAGAATGTAACAATGAATTCCCAAGACATTGGACCGAAGTGCAGGTGTCGATTCAGCAGAAATTTATGCTTAAAATCGAACCAAACTTGAAGATTCAATAATGATTTGTAAACCTGATGAAATCAATACGCTCCGAAAATAAGGTTCAAATTCTTTTTTTAAAAAAAACTTTCCAACTTCATTCTTTAAAAACAAGACACTGTATTTTTTATTTTAAATAGAGGATAGAGGGTAGGCGGAGTTAAGTTAAAAACGATTACTCCCTGTATTCCTTTAAGACTGCAAGTTACGACAACTCGTCGTGTCAAAACTGGGGTAAGAAACGTCAAGTGCCATAAAGATGGGTCAGTAATAAGATTAGTGGCCTTAACTATAAATAGCAACAACTCTAATTTGTCACATGGCTTAAGAAATAAACTGCACTAACCTATATACCGTTTAGGAACAAAGTAACAAGAAATTATTTTTATTTACATGGGGAAAAAAAAAAAAAAAAAGCAACACGGTTTTACTGTGGAAATTCGGTCAAGTGCGAAAGCACCCGTTAAATCTTCCATCAACTCAAGGGTGGATAACCCTATTTACAACACGACCCCATTTAAAAGTTATTTCTCTTGTCCTCCATTTATTGTTATTGGTTTTTGCATGTGGCTTTCGTGTAGAGAAATAATGTATGTTCTTTGTTATTATTATTGTTTATTCTTCACGTTCAACTCTAAGACTCTCACAGTAAGAAATTCTTAATAGACCGCGTGTATTGTGTGTGAGCCTCTTTACAGGCAGATACGCCGATGTCTCTCTGTTTGTTGAATGTCTGGAGCCGCGTTAGCAGTACGGTTCCCGAGATGTCACCTGACAGCGTTGACCTTTGACCAGATCTTGTGACGTGTTATTTGGACAAACAGCTGAGCGGACGGAGCCCTCGTGACGTACTTTTCGTTGTTGACGGGATTTCAGTGACATAATACCCCCCTCTCCCCGTTAAAGTGTTTTTTCGGCTGACCCATGGGAAAGGGGGGGGGGCTGAGATTTCTGTGTTTAGGGGGGGTGGAGTGTCCGCCTACAGGTATTTAAAGACTGCCGTCGGCGACACGACCACACGGAAACGGACAATTATTTTCAGTCATTGGGTGCGAGCTGTGCCAGGTGATGTCAGGTAATCATTGAAATCAGTGACAGTGTGCGAGCTGTGCCAGGTGATGTCAGGTAATCATTGAAATCAGTGACAGTGTTCACCGCCTCTCTAAAAGGATTACAGAAATCGTTGGCGATTATAGAGAAAATTGTTTCGTGTCTTTGGGGGTATTGATGTCCACAAGAGTTAATTTTTAATACACCAGATTTAAAGTTTTAAGTTGAAGTTATTATCATATCTCTCTTTAGTGTATGTACATTGATCTGTTAAGGTAATTACTATTACACATTCTAGTATATTTAGTAAACTACTCGTGATTGCTAGTAGGCGGGGTCGTCACTTCAGTTAACCACGCCCACTGAACATAATGGGCTCAGTCGTTATTTTATAGTTTTTTCTTGTGTTTCTATTTTTCTGTCGATGACTGAAAATATGTGTCAAATGAGGTGCTCATTTTATTTCATTTATTTTAAACTTCTTGTGGGTAGTAGAATTATAACTGATAAAAAGCTCAAATTCTTTGCAAAATTCGTGGCTTTGTGTTGTTTTTAATCACTTCTTTAAATCGGGCTTAGTTATTTTAACGTTCAATTTATCTTATTACAAGGTTTTATTTGGATTAACAAAAACAAAAAAAAAATAAATAAATAAAATATAACAATAAATATCCAAATTTATTGGATGCCGTCAACTGAAGTGTAAACAGTTTTAACATTGATCAAGACATTGATGCTTGAAAGCAAAGACCGGCTACCACTGACTTATAAATACAAAGTCGCTTGGGGAGACATTTAAATCATTAACAACTCTGGATAAAACTGTTGGATTCCGTTTTTTTAAAAAAAAGTTTCTTGGTTTGGAAATCCTCGGTGGAGAACCGTGCCGAGTGGTGCTCAAACTTTAGCGTTATTAAGACGCCATGACCAGCGACAAGCCAGACACTTTGAACGTGAATGTCTGTGGCGGATATTAGGCACAAGATGAAGAACGTCTTTGTCAAGATTCTCGGAAATGAAAAGCGACGAGCTGCCCAGAAGAAGCTGGGCCCCCCAGCCAGGCCCCCGAGCCAGCCGATCAGGTAACGACGATGTATGTCAGTGTTTGTGCTTCTTGTTTGTTGGCTATTGGTGGTGCATAGAATGGTGCATGCAGTCAGTCCATTTCAGACTAGTCAGTCCATTTCAGACTAGTCAGTCCATTTCAGACTAGTCAGTCCATTTCAGACTAGTCAGTCCATTTCAGACTAGTCAGTCCATTTCAGACTAGTCAGTCCATTTCAGACTAGTCAGTCCATTTCAGAATAGTGAGTCTATTTCAGACTAGTCAGCACTATTGGCGATGGATGTGTTCACATTTTGTACAACTGGTGCACTGCCATATCGAAATGTGATAGCTACTACGTCATAAAACGACGCAGTTCGCTGGCCAGCTGGCGTACTCACACACCCCCCACACTCACACCCCCACATCAGGTCACAGAGGGTTGTTGTACACAGTACACATTCCATGTACCTAAACCAACTTTATATTTAATAACAACCAATCATCCCAATACAGTGTACTCAGCCCCTATATTCGTGTTGCTAGTGAAGAATTCGCGGTTAAAACATGAATGCTAAAGAGATCGACTCCCAGCAGTCCGCTTGATGCTCCAGTACCACCTTACTCCGAGTGATGCTCCAGTACCACCTTACTCCGAGTTAGTTATACACAGGTTCAGGAACAGTGCTGTTTGCTATTAAGATACTGTTCTATACGTTTCCT
>MUZC01000044.1:206033-224593 GCA_002072015.1 Radix auricularia
TTCGTGTTGCTAGTGAAGAATTCGCGGTTAAAACATGAATGCTAAAGAGATCGACTCCCAGCAGTCCGCTTGATGCTCCAGTACCACCTTACTCCGAGTGATGCTCCAGTACCACCTTACTCCGAGTTAGTTATACACAGGTTCAGGAACAGTGCTGTTTGCTATTAAGATACTGTTCTATACGTTTCCTCTTGAAACGTGTGTCCTTATATACCAACCATTCTCGTTGGTGTTTACTAGACGCTGTTACACTAATGCGCCCCCCCCCCCAATTCCTTATCTTCCTTGATCAGTGTAAATGTTCAGCTAGCCTTGACTAAAAGAATGGGTCATAGCAGTATTTAATGGGGGGGGGGGATAACCAAACAGATTTCATCGTTAGTTTAGCACCAACTACTTTAGTTCACGTTGTTGGTAGGAGAGATTTGTGTGGCAAGGGCTAGGGTCACGGGGCGACTCGTTAGTTAGACGTTATACGTACTTGATGAGGTTCACTGATTCGTGAACCGTAAGAGGTAACAAAGCCACGGGCGTCACAGTCCCTGATGGAACAGTCGTGCGAGCGTCTAATGACGCCAAACTTTTGATGTCTGTTTGCGTCCACTGGTGTGAAACGTTTCAGCCTGTGTTCATTTCATGTGGGACTCTCTCTCTCTCTCCCTCTCTCTCTCTCTCTCTGCCTGCCCGATGGTTTCACGGATCTGATGTCTACATACTAGAAACTAGACCGTTCGTAAGTGTAAAATATGTGACTAATATTTGATTTCTTTGATTTTTTTAATTTAAAAAAAGTTCTAAAAAAGAGATTTTATGTAATAAATGTCGTTTTAAATTTAGGGACTACTAGTAATTTTGTTCTAAGTGTCGTTTTAAAGTTAGGGACAACTAGTTTTGCAGTATAAATGTTGTTTTAATGTTAAGGACTATTTGTATATTTTGTGTGCAGTCTTATAGTTAACGCTTTTAGGGACTAGGTAGTGCTTTGGCAATTATTATTTTTTTCGGAACGGAAGAAAACCCATTAAATGGGTTCTGGTTGCCATGAAACACATCGGCACTAAGACTTTAACATTTCCCATTTGTGATTGTCGATTTTGTCGTTGTGTTGGTTGGTGTCTGTACTCAAAGATCACGACACAATTCGGGATTTTTTTTACACATGTATTCTGATTTCTGGACCTTATGAGGTCAACAGGTTTGTTGTCTGGTGAACTTCGACCCGACTCCGATTTGCAATCCTAAGTTAAGTTGAGGGGGGTCACCCAAAAAGTTATATCGCGTGCCATTTTGATATACACTTTAAAACGATGGCAGGCCGAATGTTTTTACACCTGAAATTTGAACAGAAAATAATGTTTTTTAAAAAACCTACTAAATTATGTGTAGCAATATTGATCTATTCTGAACTAAATAAAGGGGTTTCGCAAAACATCAAGCTGACGGAGAAAACCAAACTTTGTCAATCGAGCCTGCGTCATCAGTACGCTGCTATACGCGAGCGAGACATGGACCACTTATACATGCCATAAGCGCAAACTTAATAGCTTCCTTGGCATTAAATGGCAGGACAAAGTGGCAAATAGTGTTGTTCTGATGTGTGCCAAATTCCAAAGCATGTTCTCAATATTTAGTGAAAGACGCCTAAGATGTTTAGAACATGTAAAAAGAATGAGCCCGAGTCGTATCCCCAAGAACTGGCACCGGGAAAGAGAAAGACAGGTCGCCCACGTCTGTGATTTGAAGATGTCTGCCAGAGAAACATGAAAGCAGCCAGAATAAACACAAGTGACTAGGAATGCAAAGCAGGAGACCGATCTACGTGGCGCACTGTTGTCAGAGAAGGCATCATAGTAGCCGAGAACCGATGGAGGGAGGAGGCTACAGACAGGAGAGCTAGGAGAAAGGCCAAAACATTGGGAAGCACAGTACTCGTGTTCAAAAGCTGAGGAAAAGACTGACACTTAAGGATAGGTCTACTGAGCCACACGAGGAAATGCAACCCAACACAACGGTGATGCACCGTCGTCTCTCGAGACGGAAGGATGCCGATGATTGATCTAGTCTCAATGACAGAACATAAAAATACTTGTCAAGAGGAGAAATAGGTTTTTGTGGGACACATCGGACTTGCCCCCCTCCCCCCCAAACACACAGTGTATTTTAAAACAACAAAGTTGTTACATTGTTTTATGTTTTTATTAACAGTTGTGTAACGTTAGTTGGTTACATTAAGGTTTTAGACAGTGGAATTTATTGTAGTACAGGATGTGAATGGTAGGACATTGGGTAAATTTGCTTCTGAGGTATCCAGAGGTGTTTGTCTTTTTAACCTGTAATGGTACGGTCTCATTAAGAGAACACGTGTCTGGTTCAACTGATGCAGTGGAAGTTGGTGATACTTAGCTGAACGAACTTCTTACTTCCTTAATATTTAACTAAGCACTTCAATTTTTCATATCATTTTCGATTAGTTCGACTTCAAAATGTATCTAATTTCCTAGTTATCAATTTCAACTAAGTGGCTCCGTTAGATTTTCCTTTCCTGGGTTCAACTGATAATAATCCTAGGACCACTGTCATTTATCAGCTGTGTGGGCCGTGAAGGTAATGCATTGTCACGGGCGTATGTTGCAATTTTTTGTGGTAGTACGCAGAATGTGACAGGTCAACAAATGACTTTTGTGACTTTTCGCCGTTACTGTAATGAGACATCTGTTGTTTTGCCTGTATCACCCCACCACCCTCTCCTCGCCCATGGTAGCCTTTCTTTTACTCCCCCTCCCACACATTACACTCACAAAGTCATGTTTCCCACATGGTTATCTCGTGTATTGTATATTTGTGTAACTATTCTCACGATCAGCCTTGACTCTATAAAACGATGATTGGGCAATACTCTCAAAGGAAATCGCCAAATCAAATTTTAGGTGCTACCTAGCTCGAAACTCAAGAAAGACAATATCAATGGGCTGTTTCCTCACACGTGCGATATATTAAGCTTTTTATTTTTAGCGCATTTTCGAGATGTCGAAATCGCTATTGCCCCCGTTTTGTCCGTCTGTCTGTCATCACCATGATCACAGGATCCATAAGTCCTAGACCCATGATGTATATATGTTTTTTGTATGTCCTGACCTGCCATTGGTGCATCAACACTCAGTTACTCGATCCGTTAAAAAACCCCGTTAAAACTACCAAAAAACTTTGCGAATCGAGAGTTAACACTGGCACAAGGAACGGGCGCCATTGCCGGAAGTCGAATACATAGTTTTTCAAGCATTCAAGAGTGGTGTGAAATCGTGCAAAAGAATTAATTAGTGTTTTTTTTAGTTGACGTCATTAAAATATGTGTAAAAGTTTAGAGAGTTTTACTTCATCATTTGTGGTGACTTGTAGTTAGNATTTTTAGCGCATTTTCGAGATGTCGAAATCGCTATTGCCCCCGTTTTGTCCGTCTGTCTGTCATCACCATGATCACAGGATCCATAAGTCCTAGACCCATGATGTATATATGTTTTTTGTATGTCCTGACCTGCCATTGGTGCATCAACACTCAGTTACTCGATCCGTTAAAAAACCCCGTTAAAACTACCAAAAAACTTTGCGAATCGAGAGTTAACACTGGCACAAGGAACGGGCGCCATTGCCGGAAGTCAAATACATAGTTTTTCAAGCATTCAAGAGTGGTGTGAAATCGTGCAAAAGAATTAATTAGTGTTTTTTTTAGTTGACGTCATTAAAATATGTGTAAAAGTTTAGAGAGTTTTACTTCATCATTTGTGGTGACTTGTAGTTAGGTTAAAGAGAAAATAAAAAATTTTAAAATGTAAAGAAATGACTTTTAAATTTAAAAATGTCAGGTATATTCATTACACAAGAAAATTCATAAAAATATGTCTAAAATCTAAACACAATTACTGATAACTACATAATGCTGATATCTAACATAAGTACTGATACATAATACGAAAATGCGCTAACACGTCCTGAGTTCCAAAAGGGACCAGGCTTAACATGATTTTTTTATTTTGTTCCCATAACGTCGTTGTAGTAGGGGGTTCTAATGTTTCCAGTTAGCTTGGTAGACCTAGCGGAGCCAATTTCATCTCCTCTCCAGGTCAGCGGATGACATTTTTAGCAATAGTCACTCACCAACTTTTTTTTATTAAGCTATAGTTTAGACCAATCTGTGACTCTTCGGTCGAGATTTTGGCATCATTTGTTTTTTACTTGTCTTTGGAGGAACCTAAATGGTGGTGTCAATCTTCATTCTGTTCCTTAGCTTGAAATTTTCTCCACTTGGCTTAATTTCTATGTGGCCAAATAGGAATTTATACCGTTGGAAGTCTGAGGTAATTTTATGTTTTTTACTTGTAGTTTTAAACACAATTCTCTTTCTATGAACATAATTTTTAATTGAGCTAAGGCTAATAGCGCTAACTTTAAATTCATTAACTTCGAAGCTTAAGATGTCAGTTGACTACCGCACAAAATCATCCCAGGTCTTCACTGATGTGTTCTGCGTGAGACCCAAGCAGCCTTCAGATGCTCCGATATTCCAGGGACCTGGCTAGTGTGCCGGCTTTCTTAAATTCTTATTGTGGTTGAGGTCTAGCCTCTTGAGATATGATTTAGTTGGGCTGAGTTCAATCTTCATCTTAGCCACCCATCTCTTGTTTTGGCGATTTAGTTTTCGCCAACGTCTTCTTGTAAATATTCACCAAACGATTCTATATTTGTCGTTCACGTCTTTGTATCCGGAGAGGTTCTCATTCAAATCTCCTTTCATGGTGAATTGATAAACTCAGATGTGTGATCGTAACTTGCAAGACTCACAAGACAGCTGTCTCGATCACATTCAAAGGTTGAGATGTATCGCTAACTATAATCAATTCACATTCACTGTCAATCTCCAACTAACATCACTTTTGTCGATGTCCTATGTTGTCCTTTGTCGTAGCATTCTTTCATCTTTAGTTTTTTTTGTTTTTTAAAAAATATTTTGAATTGAGCTTACAGAATTTAAGAACCTCTGGACGTCCATGCAGTGGAGAAATGACTCCGTCAGCTCAATGCCTTCCATTTTTAAGGGAAACATTCTCCGTCATAAATTTACTTTCTCTTCCTCTGCCATTCAACAGTGCAGTGACAGAAAAGTGCAAACTGCAAGGTAAAGGGACGATCTTTGATGAATGGATGGCTCTCGGGCCGTGAACATATCTTCAATGACGCTCTGGTGGTGCCCCTACCCTCGAGCACTCAACGGCTTTGTGTGGGACCATCTATATTTAACTAGAATTAAAACACTAATAATCCATTATGGGTGTCAATAGGAAACATTACAAATATGAGTTCTTCCCTTTAAATGGACATCAAAATAAAAAGAACTTTGACCTCTGTCGACACCGTGGTTGTCAACATGCATTATGGCCAAACCAACAGTACAAATGAGCGATAAACCCACATTATCTTCATACAGTGTCTGTTATTATTATTTTTAGTGTATATAATATGGCTACACATCAGGTACTATTGGCTGGCATTTTAACTAGTAATAGTTTATCTGGAAGTGAAATCGGCAAGTTTTATTTACGTCTTATGTTGGTGTCGCGGTCTACGACTAATGTTGGTGTTTTGGTCTACATCTAATGTAGATGTGGTTGTCTGCGTCTCATGTTGGTGTGATGTGATATGTTGGTGTCGTTGTCTACGTCTTATGTTGGTTTTAACTGCATGGACCAGAACAGCTCGCTGTTTTAAGTGATCCCTCTGTACAAGTACGACTTGCTTACTCATGTATCTGTACTTAATCGATTCACTAGTCAATCTTACTGTGCCTATGCGACTCACTAGTCAATTTAACTGTACATGTACGACTCACAAGTGAATGTCACTGTACCTATACGACTCACAAGTCGATCTCACTGTACCTAAACGACTCTGCCAATGATGGACTTGTCCACATGGTCGTGACGCACGCGGACCTGTACAAATGTTGACTTCCGCCGTCACAAAATTACCTGTTGATTTCTCTTCATTTAAATAGCGATGTTTGAACTACCTTCACCAAGAGGGGGTAATGCGAAGGCTTTATGGGCCCAAAGGGGGGGGGGGAGTGGTTCTCACAACCTAGAGCTTCGTTCTCAGCGTCTTTAAACATTGACTTCAAACAATGACGTCATTCATGTTGGTTTGTTTATCGTGTAGACCTGGGGAATTCAGAGACATACTTAAAGGCGGAGTCGTTTAGTTCGGCGTGTTATGCTATAAACTCTAGGTGTCGGTTAGGTCAGGGTCCTATGCTATAAACTCTAGGAGTCGGTTAGGTCAGGGTCCTATGCTATAAACTCTAGGAGTCGGTAAGGTCAGTGTCCTATGCTATAAACTCTAGAGACGGTTAGGTCAGGAGGATGGCCATACACTGTTATTGTTGAGGTCAGGATGGCAACTTTAAATAACATAGTCGGAATTGTCAGGCTTGCATTCATCGGCATCACCCCTCTTTGTCCTCGCTGTGGTTTCGTATTTCACTTGTCATTTCTACTTTTTCTAGGCATTCTGCCACACCTCTTCATGTTAATGTTACTTTTTGTGTTGACTATGAATGTTTGACTAACTTAGAACAATACACAACTCCATGCACACCGCACTAACGATGAAAAGAAACTCAATACATGTCTCACTCAAAGAAATGGTTGTCCCCCCTCCCCCGGTCCATTCAACGACAATTGTACTGCTACAATATCGATGGGTTAATCCCCAAAAGACAAATGTCTCCACGAGTGTCACAGGATTAGTGTCCGAAATGAGCTTTATCCGTCGAGGGAATATCTCCGCCAAGCGAGTTTAGCGCGTACACGAGCTTTGCTCAGATTCCACAAGTCCACGCGACCCACAAGGTCACCACCATCCACGTGACCCACAAGGTCACCACCGTCCACGCGACCCACAAGGTCACCACCGTCCACGCGACCCACAAGGTCACCACCGTCCACGCGACCCACAAGATCACCACCGTCCACGTTATTGTTTAAAAATGACAGCACAGATAATTGAGGATTTAAAAGAATATCATGTATCGTTAATTTTTCGAACAATGGATGTGTCGTCTATAGAAGTTTACATTATTATTATTTTTTTAACAGAACGATGCATTATGATATTACATAACGGCTTTATCCAATATTTTTTTTAAAGTTATGTTTAAAAACACTATTTTATCACTATCCCCAACACCCCCCTACCCCAACACACACACATGTCCTTGACTTCCTACACCCACGTGACAAGCGCACGTAAAACTATACCCTCAGAAAAGAAGGAGGTTAATTTGTTGTCAGCTTGTGTGTGTGTGTGTGTGTGTGTGTGTGTGTGTGCGTGCGTGCGTGTGTGTGTATTAGGGGCTGTAAGTTCGTAAAAATCGAAGGTCGCTTGTCGTGGTACATCGGCGTCGACTCCATCGGTTTGGCAGGGCGCGGCTACCTTAATAGTTTTACGACCTGGGCCCCAGCTGCGTGCGCGCCGCCTTCCCCTAATCTAACAACTTTTACGACTCACTCTCCCCTCCTCTCCATAAACAATGTATCATCCTGGGATATAAAAAAAAGTCATCGGCCTCTATATAAATTGTAAATGCACGCGAATATTGACCTTGATTTTGTTCAAATTGGGATGAGCTAGATCTAAGTCTTAACAAATGCAACTTATGCCTGAACAACTCTTCAACAATCTGGACACGTCATGTTAAAACAAAATCCACCCCTCTCCCATCCTCTACCATCAGTTTCCCCACCCCTCTCCCCACCCCGCATGCAGTACGATGCTATAAGGGACCCCAAAGCTCTGAAACAAATACCAAAACATGGTTTTGTCAGCGCTTGTTCGCTGAAGGAGGCATCGTGCCGACACATTCGCTGTTCTGATGCACAGTTTTCAGGCTTAACCAAAACTTGTTTCGCATATTTCATTCCACAACCTTGATTGAAACCTCTATCCCCTTGCCCATTTACTATAGTTGTGTTTACTTCAGTGGCGGGGTGGTCAGGGTAGATAAAATTAGGGTTGGGGTCGGGTTGTGCACATCAATACGTAGTCGGGTTGTAAACATCATCAATGCGTAGTCGGGTTGTAAACATCAATACGTAGTCGGGTTGTAAACATCATCAATATGTAGTCGGGTTGTAAACATCATCAATACGTAGTCGGGTTGTAAACATCATCAATACGTAGTCGGGTTGTAAACATCATCAATATGTAGTCGCGTTGAACACATCCTTCCCATGGTCTGGTTATTTGGTTTTATTTCCTTAACTCAAATTATTGGACATTCATATAATGGTTTCATTATTCTCTCTTCTTTTTGACTCACTTTGTCTTGATAATAGATCTATACCCGCATCAAATGGCGCTAGTCATCAAATGTTGAATAAGACATCGCCTTTTTTTTATTTTTAAAATTATTTTTGTTTTAGTTCTGCAATCGCCTCTCCACCTCACCCAATCTATACCTTCTTAAAGGCGTGCCAAGCTTCTGTCATTTCCCGCAAAGCTTCTAGAAGCTTCTATTATTTCCCACCAAACTTCTGTTATTTCCCGTCAAACTTCTGTTATTTCCCACCAAGCTTCTATTATTTCCCACCAAACTTCTGTTATTTCCCGCCAAGCTTCTATTATTTCCCACCAAACTTCTGTTATTTTCCGCCAAGCTTTTATTATTTCCCACCAAACTTCTGTTATTTCCCGCCAAGCTTCTATTATTTCCCGCCAAACTTCTATTATTTCCCACCAAGCTTCTGTTATTTCCCGAAGAAAGCCTTCCCACCAAAGTCTCTAGTTTCCCGAGTAAGACAATTTTAAGACCGCTCATTATTGTCATCCAAGTGTCACTTCCTTGACGATATTAACTTGATGGGTTTTTTTAATGGCCATCCTTGGCTGACAGACCGACAAACTAGCGTACTGAGTGGCAAATTAGGGAATCCGAGTGGCAAACTAGCGTAGCGAACGACAGACTAACGCACTGAGTGGCAAAGTAGCGTACGGAGTAAAACTAGCGTGCCAAGCGGAAGATTGTCGTACCGAGTGGAAGATTGTCGTACCGACTGACAGACCGGCGTACTGAGTGACAGACTGGCGTACCGGGTGACAGACTAGCATACCGAGTGACAGAGTAGCGTACCGAGTGACAGACGAGCTAACCAGCAAATAAAGTTTGTAAATAATTGTCAAGGTCGAGCGATGAAGCGTGTCAGGCACTTGGTAATTGGGACTTTTAATCGATGGGAAATAAAATGCCTTTCCTGAGATATGACGTCATTCTTTTGATCAATATTCTGATCACTATCGCTTCTGTAAAAAAGGTTTATGTATAAACGCCAGTAAAGAGGGTTACAAATTTGAAGAAGAAATCAAAATTTTTGTAGTGTCCATATCTAACCAACAAATTAACGGAGCTTTTTATTGAACTTCTTGTAAGACATTGAAGCAAAATTCAAAAGAATGAAATAAGTTCTACGACACCCAAGCCATTGACGTTGGGATACAATTGTCGACGCCCATGAACAGGATAACTATATAAATGCCTAAACCCCCTTTAAACCGTAGATTTATTACCTCTTTAATGCACCTACATTTAAGGAATAATTTTTTTTTAATGGTTTCATGGGAATTCGTAATATGAGTAGAAATTTCTGTGTTTGCTATTCGTTTTTCTTTTAGGTCTTAAGAAAAAAAACAGCGTCTGATTTCTCAATAATCTAATTATATACCATCACAAAATAACTGTGGGATTATATACCATCAGAAAGTGATTGTGGGATTATATACCATCACAAAGTAACTGTGGGATTATATACCATCAGAAAGTAATTGTGGGATTATATACCATCACAATGTAACTGGGATTATATACCATTACAAAGTAATTGGAATTATATACCATCACAAAGTAACTGTGGGATTAGAAACCATCACAAAGTTACCTGTCTGTGATGTTCCCCCATCAACACGGCCCATTCTCTCTCTCTCTCTACCCCCTCTCTCCTCTCCTCTCTCCCTCTACCCCCTCTCTCTCCCCCCTCTCTCTGTCTCTCTCTGAGAGGTTCTCAATTTAACACCGTTTGGAGACATTGCTCTAAAAATGACATCTTGGCGCACCGCTCGACGCGTGTATGTTGATGGATATCAAAAGTGACATATATATGTATAATTGCATGCGCCCCAGGCGGGGAAAGGCTATCGCGATAAAATTTTTACACCTTATGTAACGCAAAATTTAATAGCACCTTGAAAAAAATGGTGCCGGGGGGGAGGGGGGTTAAGGGGTGCTAAACGCTTTGACATAGGGGCCATACCTACCGTAGGTGTTGCTCTTAAAAGCGCCAAGTCCTAGGCTCAGGTAATGAGATTTCATACATCTTGCATCATTATTTTTTATTTTAAAAAAATAATTGTTAGGCCGTGTTATATAAAAGAAAGGCGTTTAGACAAGATCAATAATGATCTAAGAATATCGAGGGTCACACTCGATCTTACCTTCAAAGGAATTAGAGACTTGTCTAGTGAGGGTGCAGGTTTGTGGTCTTTGGGAGGTGGGGAGCGTCAGGAATTTTTTATAGGTTTCGCTCGACCCCCATCTCCCCTTTCCGGACTACATTTAAAGTTGAGTTGTAAATGTACATCCATTAACAGAAACAGTATGAATAATTTGCATATAGATCATGATTAAGGTTTCACGAGGTTCATTAACTTCAGTGTATTGACTTTAAAAAATAATTCTTTAAAAAAACAACCATTCCAAAAACATTAGAACCTTTGAATTTGTAAATTTGTATAATCAAGGGGGATTAGCGTCAACATTATGCGTCGCCGGTTAGGGGCCCTGTTTTAGTCAAAGATATTCTTATATTATATCCCCAGGGCAGTTGAGCTGCGGGAAATGCAGCACACATTACGAGACTGAGCTTACATAATGACATCGGGTCACGTGGTCTGGTGATTTGAAACAAGAAGAGCACCGGGAATGAGCGCGGGTTGAATTGTTTCCTTTAAATCTTGCACTTACTGTCGTGACGGTGATAAGATCGCGTCAGTAGCAACGGTGTCATCCGCTACTCTCTAAACATTGCCTCAGTGTGGAAAAGGCCAAGTCACGTGCACAGGCAGTGTTATTGGCCTTAAAAAGAAAACAAAAACAAACCACCACCCCCCCTCCCCACTAGATGCCAACGTGTGGGAAAACCATGAAATTTTAGAGGATGCCGTTTCTAGAATATAATAGTCAAAAAATCCGTGGGAAAGGTTCTAGATTTAAATTGGGCTACGATTGAGACCGTCTGCCCGCCCGCACCGACAGCTCCGGTGTAAATTAGAGCTTAAAAAACACGACTAACATCAAGTAATGAAGCTGTTAATGTCATCAATTGGCTGGTCGTCTGTGACCTGATGACCTAGTTCCATAAGGTCATTGAGGGGGGTAAGTTTTGTTGAGACCCCCCTCCACCCACTTAAAAAAACCCACCCTTAAACCCCTCACTCCATGGAGTGAAGTGTACATTTTTGACGTTTAGATCATTAGTCGATCAGCTGATTGATCTTTCCCATCGGCCCCTCGTTTGATGTGTCTCCCAATATTGATGATTTGTGCTCGTGGGGGAGGCGGGGGGGGGGGGGGGGTTGTTACTGCATTTACCAAGACGAGGAAAAATTGTGCGATTAAAGTTTTTTTTAAAGGGGGTGGGGATGGGGGAGAGATTAACTATCAAAGAAATAACACTCTCTATTCATGACTAACTAACATTTACATTGAGAAAAGTGGGAAGAGTGTTCGTGTGCGTATGTGTGTGTGTTTGCGTGGGAGGGGAGTTTCTTCCATTAAAGATTTGTCCATTCAATTTTGGGGACGTGGCCGAAAGTCCCCAAACAACTTTACTCATAGTAGTGTGCATGACGATTGGTTGACTTCGTTTAGACTTGCGCACTAGGAACGACGATGGCACGTATTTACTTATTGTTGGCAACAAACAGTCAACACCACCGCACTCCCACCAGTGGCCAGTCATAACAATAGACTCACATTACCGTTACATCAATAGACTCACATCACTGTTACATCAATAGACTCACATTACCGTTACATCAATAGACTCACATCACTGTTACATCAATAGACTCACATCGCTGTTACATCAATAGACTCACATCACTGTTACACCAATAGACTCACATCGCTGTTACATCAATAGACTCACATCGCTGTTACATCAATAGACTCACATCACTGTTACACCAATAGACTCACATCACTGTTACATCAATAGACTCACATCGCTGTTAGATCAATAGACTCACATCACTGTTACACCAATAGACTCACATCACTGTTACATCAATAGACTCACATCACTGTTACATCAATAGACTCACATCACTGTTACATCAATAGACTCACATCACTGTTACATCAATAGGCTCACATCACTGTTACATCAATAGACTCACATCACTGTTACATCAATAGACTCACATCACTGTTACATCAGATTCAGGGAAAATGTAAACATTAGATAGGTCACAGTGACAGTGTTCAACCTTTCCGTCTCGCGTCACGTTTTTCCCTGTCTTTAGTTTTCTTCTTGTTCGTGTAAATGTAACCCCTAACGGCCTGGAATATTTACTAGCTGGGAGATGCCTTCGCCATAAAAAAAACCTCTTTTATGGAGGAAGGCTCGCCCCGGGCGGCATGTTATTCTTTATATCGTGTGGCGGCATTTCGGAGCATATTTTGTCGTAAATGAGTTGTGTACATGAGGGCAATGCGTAAAAAATCTTGACCTGCCCCTGGCGTAACGCACCCCAGCTACGTCACTGCCTACTACACCTCACTGCATACAGTGACATGTACACACCTAACTGCATACAGTGACATGTACACACCTCACTGCATAAAGTGGCATGTACACACCTCACTGCATACAGTGACATGTACACGCCTCACTGCATACAGTGGCATGTACACACCTCACTGCATAAAGTGACATGTACACACCTCACTGCATAAAGTGGCATGTACACACCTCACTGCATAAAGTGACATGTACACACCTCACTGCATACAGTGACATGTACACACCTCACTGCATAAAGTGGCATGTACACACCTCACTGCATACATTGACATGTACACGCCTCACTGCATAAAGTGGCATGTACACACCTCACTGCATACAGTGACATGTACACACCTAACTGCATACAGTGGCATGTACACACCTCACTACATACAGTGGCATGTACACACCTCACTGCATACAGTGACATGTACACACCTCGCCTTGTTTCTTTGTTTAGTTTATTAATTGTCTCCCTGTTATTTGATATTCTGTCTCTGTTACCTAATGTCCTACGTCTTCCTGTTACTTAAAGTCCTATTTTCTCCCTGTTACTGAATGTCATATGTCTTCCTGCTACTTAATGTCCTATATCTTCCTGTTACTTAATGTCATATGTCTCCCTGTTACTGAATGTCCTTTGACTCTGTTACTTAATGTCCTATATCTCCCTGTTACTGAATGTCCTATGTCTCTCAGTTACTGAATGTCCTATGTCTCCCTGTTACTTAATGTCATATGTCTCCCTGTTACTTAATGTCATATGTCTCCCTGTTACTGAATGTCCTATGTCTCCCTGTTACTTAATGTCCTATTTTCTCCCTGTTACTGAATGTCCTATGTCTCCCTGTTACTGAATGTCCTATGTCTCTCAGTTACTGAATGTCCTATGTCTCCCTGTTACTTAATGTCCTATGTCTCCCTGTTACTGAATGTCCTATGTCTCTCAGTTACTGAATGTCCTATGTCTCTCAGTTACTGAATGTCCTATGTCTCCCTGTTACTTAATGTCCTATGTCTCCCTGTTACTTAATGTCCTATGTCTCCCTGTTACTTAATGTCCTATGTCTCCCTGTTACTGAATGTCCTATGTCTCCCTGTTACTGAATGTCCTATGTCTCTCAGTTACTGAATGTCCTATGTCTCCCTGTTACTTAATGTCCTATTTTCTCCCTGTTACTGAATGTCCTTTATCTCCCTGTTACTTAATGTCCTATGTCTCCCTGTTACTTAATGTCCTATGTCTCTCAGTTACTCAATGTCCTATGTCTTGTCTCCCACAGCCCAGATGTCCGGCTCTTCCTGTCGTTAGACAACCCACGGAATGTGCCAACAGTCACAGTGGACCCAGTGGACACTGAACGAGAGGACGAGGATACAATGGTTAGAAAACACTGGTGTTTTTTTCTCTTCTTTTTCTCTTCTTCATATAATTTTAGCTTTGATTAACACAAAAATAGATTCCAATGCACATAGACGCCGGTGTATATCCCAATGATAGTAGACGCCGGTGTATGAATCCCAATGATAATAGACGCCGGTGTATATATCCCAATGATAGTAGACGCCGGTGTATATATCCCAATGATAATAGACGCCGGTGTATATATCCCAATGATAGAGGACGCCGGTGTATATATCCCAATGATAATAGACGCCGGTGTATATCCCAATGATAGTGGACGCTGGTGTATATATCCCAATGATAGTAGACGTCGGTGTATATATCCCAATGATAGTGGACGCCGGTGTATATATCCATCCCAATGATAGTAGACGCCGGTGTATATCCCAATGATAGTGGACGCTGGTGTATATCCCAATGATAATAGACGCTGGTGTATATCCCAATGATAGTAGACGCCGGTGTATATCCCAATGATAGTGGACGCCGGTGTATATATCCCAATGATAGTAGACGACGGTGTATATATCCCAATGATAGTAGACGACGGTGTATATATCCCAATGATAGTAGACGCCGGTGTATATATCCCAATGATAGTAGACGCCGGTGTATATATCCCAATGATAGTAGACGCCGGTATATATCCCAATGATAGTAGACGCTGTTGTATATATCCCAATGATAGTAGACGCCGGTGTATATATCCCAATGATAGTAGACGCCGGTGTATATATCCCAATGATAGTAGACGCTGGTGTATATATCCCAATGATAATAGACGCTGGTGTATATCCCAATGATAACTGCTCTAGATGAAATGAAACCTTCATTCTGAAATCCACCGTAAATCTCGTATACACGCTTAGTTGAATCTCCCGACATTATCCGCAACTTCATTATAAACGCCTGAATGGTGTTACTAAGGTGCGTCCCACCTTGGTTCTAGCAAACATGAAGCTGAGCCCCTTCTCTGCCCTCCAACCCCCCCCCACCCGAAGAGCCCAGACATTGCGACACTTTGGTTTAGTGCCTCCATTACCGAAATGCCTGCTGGTGCTTTGCAGACACCAATTGGACAAATCGAATTCTGAGAAACGTGACGTCATCGATCTTCCTCGTTTCTCCATCGCTCTCTGCCGTCTCTCTATCGCTCTTCCTCGTTTCTCCATCGCTCTCTGCCGTCTCTCTATCGCTCTTCCTCGTTTCTCTATCGCTCTCTGCCGTCACTCTATCGCTTTTCCTCGTTTCTCTATCGCTCTCTGCCGTCTCTCTATCGCTCTTCCTCGTTTCTCCATCGCTCTCTGCCGTCTCTCTTTCAGATCTCAACTTTTTCCTTCTTCCCCTTCCCTCTTTCTCCATTTTTATCTTCAAATCTGGATTCGGGTTTTTCGTACAACTTAAAAAACTTGGATATAAAACTTAGGGTCTTTGTTGGCCAACTGTGATACTTGGATATAAAACTTGGGGTCTTTGTTGGCCCAACTGTGATACTTGGATATAAAACTTAGAGGCTTTTGTTGGCCAACTGTGATACTTGGATATAAAACTTGGGGTCTTTGTTGGCCCAACTGTGATACTTGGATATAAAACTTAGAGGCTTTGTTGGCCCAACTGTGATACTTGGATATAAAACTTGGGGTCTTTGTTGGCCCAACTGTGATACTTGGATATAAAACTTGGGGTCTTTGTTTGCCCAACTGTGAAAACTTTGACAACTTGGTCGCACTATTTATAAAAACTTACTGAGCCTTTTAATGTCAGCAAAATATAACAAAATAAACTTTTTAAAAAAAACTGCTTTAACTTCCGTGAACCGTAAAAGTCATGCATACTTTGGCGACATTTGTAGAGGAAGTCAGTTTTTGATGAATGATTAATTAGGATATCCCATTCCTTTTGACCTATCCACTTCAACTCCCCCCCCCCCACATACACATACAAACACACACACACATACAAACACACACAGACACACATACACACGCATACATGTCAACAAATTGCTAATCCTTGAATATCTCGTGGGCTGTTTCCTCATCAAGTGTGAAGTCGTCAAACAAAAAAAAGTTTTCCGAAAATCTGCTTTGAGGAATTTTCTTTTGGGGCTGCCTCCTTCCGGACTTCTACGCTTGACATCGGCTAATGACAGCTAATAACAGCTAATGACAGCTAATGACAGCACACTCATCGAAACACCCTCCCTCTAACAGCAACACGGGTCAATTTTGTTTTTATTGTATAAGCTCCTATACGACCAATTCATACTATACTTCTAAAATGACGCTACAGACATTAGACGCCAGATTAATTATTGGAGAATATTCAAAACTGACAAGAGTAACACAATTAGTTAAATCATTAAACATTGAAACAGTAGAGGATACAAGAACCAAGAGAAAAGTAGCAATTAAACATAAAGCAATTAATAATAATTTAGAAATACAACACAAAGATAACTTAATACAACCCTCAGATAGACATAAGGATAAAAACACCTTTCTTATTCCGGAATTCGGGCGTGGAATGGGTTGCCTGAGGAAATCAGGAAAGCCAACACTTTATCATCATTTAAAACTCTAAAAAGAGTGCAGGAATAAACACAAATCATAGATAAGCGTAGGACGCAATAATCTTCTGTACAGAAGGAGCGTCTGTAACAGATATGATAAAATAAGATCCACGAATCAGATAGTTTGATACAGTTATCTTTCTTTAAGGCCGAGGCAAAAAAATTGAGTCTCCTATCCAGGCCGAGCGTGGTGCAGTAAAATATGCTGACCTCTCGGTGTTTGTTATCTTTTGATGGAAGGGTCAGTCTGGTTCTTGGCGTAGTGTTTAGAGCCCAGACGCCCGTAAATCGCCAATTAAGTTCGGGATGAGATACACAAGGGAGGCCAGACATTGCCGGCTGGTTGGAGCAAGATTAAAATCTTCAAGTGCAACATGCGGCTATTTCCGGTTTGGATGTTCAAGGTTTAAGTTTATGGTCGGGAGATTTTGAAAAAAAAATTACAAACTTGTACGATAACTCTCTGCTGTTCATGCGTTTAAAACAAAAGTAAAAAAAAAATGCAGATAACGCAATATTCTGTTTTCGTTTCTTTGTTTACAAGATCTTCAAGTTTGACACGCGTTCCAAATGAACCTTTCAAATTTATGGCCGGGATATTTTGAAAAACTTGTGTGATAACTCACTGATGTTAATGCGTTAAAAACGAAAGTAAAAGTACACATAACGCATCAGTCTCTTATTTACAAGAGAGCTTCTGTTTGGCACGATTTCGAAATGAAACTTAAAGCTTCAATGTAAATCCAAAGAGAAACTATTTCATTTAGTCAAAGAAATGAAACATGTGTATAGTGCATAAGTTATATATTGTGCACTCTCAATTGATCAGCATTTTGACAAACATTAAATATAAAAAATAATTGGTTACTTCGACAGTCAGCGTGCTCGTAATTTCTGGTAGGTAGGAGATTCAATAAAGTTGTATCCTTTCTACCAGCTGCTGTTTCACTCTTGTTCTTTATACCAGTGCTTCTCAAAGAGTGATCCGCGAACCGGTGCCAGTCAGTGGGCCATCCGCAGAAGTTACCAAACAAGGAGATTTCGCTACACGCCAGTACAGGGAAAATAGTTCACCGGCCCCTGGTGCAATGAAAAAATTTCTGCCGGTCCGCCACACTAAAATGTTTGAGAACCACTGCTTTACACCACGGTATCAGCGGTTTATATTATTGTGAACAAAGATGAAATTTGATTTTTATAGAACGCATTATTTAATTTTTTTTTCTTCAAAATAACTATCTTCCTGCTGCTGTTTATGGTTGGATGAGGCTGAGAGATCAGGAAAGACCTGTGACGGAGCGAAAGGTACCAGAGCTAAAGGTACCAGAGCTAAAGGTACCAGAGCTAAAGATACCAGAGCTAAAGGTACCAGAGCTAAAGGTACCAGAGCTAAAGGTACCAGAGCTAAAGGTACCATCTGAAGGCCCTAGCTGTCAAGTGGCAGGCTGTAATAGAGCCCATATGTTCTTCCTTGAATCCCCGTATGATAAATGGTTCCTTGTGGCATTTTGGCGAATAATAGGCCGAGGCCGATCTCATTTATGGCCTAGCCCCTCCCTCCCCCCTGTCCACCTCTCTCTTTCGTTATTGTCTTCCACTCAGGACTCAGACACACAAATGAGGTCTTCAGAAATGAATTTACAAAGTTAATTGGAAAATTATAAGTTTGTAAGCAAGTCTGTGGGGGGGGGGGGGG
>MUZC01000044.1:241231-257755 GCA_002072015.1 Radix auricularia
TATATATATATATTTACATACATATACACTAACTTACATCAAGTACGCCGAATATCGGCTTAAACTAGATGTGTATACAGTGTATACATATGTGCTAACATGCAACCTAAAAGTAATTGAAAATAAGATTAATAATTTATTGTATAAAAGATTGACTTTGGCCTTCTTAGTATATTTATTTAGGCCGAAAGTTCTCAGAATATTTCAGGGCAGAGTTTTTATTAAGTTGTGTAGGATGAGTATAGAACCCAGACTGACTCCGACTAGGACTCAGTGTGACTCCGATTAGGACCCAGACTGACTCCAAATAGGACCCAGACTGACTCCAAATAGGACACCAGACTGACTCCAAATAGGACCCAGACTGACTCCGACTAGGACCCAGTATAACTCCGATTAGGACCCAGACTGACTCCGACTAGCACCCAGTATGACTCCGATTAGGACCCAGACTGACTCCAAATAGGACCCAGACTGACTCTGACTAGGATCCAGACTGACTCTGACTAGGACCCAGACTGACTCCGACTAGCACCCAGTATGACTCCGATTAGGACCCAGACTGACTCCAAATAGGACCCAGACTGACTCTGACTAGGATCCAGACTGACTCTGACTAGGACCCAGACTGACTCCGAAAATTTCGTTGTGATTGACCAGATTTTTAAAACTCATTTTTTTGTGTGAGGCTCAACAGTTTTAGAATATGCATACATCTGCTTTGACCTGTCTGAATGCTAAGTGATTCAGCGTATGCACATTTTGTAAAAATGATCTCTCGTATTGTCGTTGACAGGGTCATATTGTCCTCACCGACTTTGGTCTCTGCAAGGAAGGCATAGTAGGCCAGGGAACAACCTCTACATTCTGCGGAACACCTGAGGTAAGTAACAAGATGACGGATTGTGGTAGTGACATGTGGTTGTGTGTGTAAGTGGGGGAGGGGTGTACATTAGTGTTTTATGCTGTCACTTACTGCTGGTCAAAGTCTGACCCTTGATTTGCATGCGATGTGAGGCCAGCATAAACAACCCTGGTGGATAGGAGATGAAGCCGTGCTAATTAGCTGCAAGTTTGTGCTTCCATACAATGGAGAGTACGATATAAAGTTGGTGGATCAAGGCCCCCCCCCCGTGCGTGTGCGCATATCCTAAGCATTGTAAGCGATCGAATTTGCATACATTTGACAGGTCAATGAATAAAGGATGGATCTGCTTTAACAAATGTAAGGGTAACTGTCTGTTAAATTGGAACTTCTTTTCCAAGCTAAGCAGCTGGGGCAAATTACTCCGCAGGGTGGGAGGGGGAGAACGGTATAACATTCTCGTGGGGACGATCACGTACACAAGGGTCAAGCCAATCATGTACATAAGGGTCAGGACAGTCATTTACATAAGGGTCAGGCCAGTCATGTACACAATGGTCAAGCCAATCATGTACACAAGGGTCAGGCCAATCATGTACACAAGGGTCAAGCCAATCATGTACACAAGGGTCAGGACAGTCATGTACATAAGGGTCAAGCCAATCATGTACACAAGGGTCAGGACAGTCATGTACATAAGGGTCAGGCCAGTCATGTACACAATGGTCAAGCTAATCATGTACACAAAGGTCAGGCCAATCATGTACACAAGGGTCGAGTCACCATGTACACAAGGCTCGGGCTCCCTAACTAACGTCTGGTTGATATGAGACGAATTTACCTTGAAACGTTTTGCCCACGCCACCATTTTTAAAAACAATTATGGAAAGCTCTTCCAGAAGGCCACGTTTCCATCACCAATCTTACTCCAGCTCTTATTCACAGCTCTTATTCACAGCTCTTATTCACAGCTCTTATTCAAAAAACTTTCGCTACACCATTATCACCTTCCTAAAAGCAGAGACAATGCATTTTTGACGCAGCTGTGGAAGGGCAGTCAGACGGTCGAAACGTGACATCGACATTTGATTTTTTTTGGGTTTTTTTTTGTTCGTTTGTTTGTTTTGTTTGTTTGTTTGTTTTTGGGGGGAGGGGGTTTGATTTTCGTGTTACATAACGAAGGGGGAGGGGGTTGATGTGTTTTATAATTGTGTTGCGACATATGGGGTGGAGTTGCTCGAGAGCTATATTATTATTAAAATAAAAACAACTTATAAAAGAGTTAAAACTTTATATAATTTATTAACTTCATTTTCCCCTAGAAATAAAAGTATGAAATAATGATAATAAAAATAATGATTATTATTATATTCATATAAACATATCGTAACAAGAAGAAAAAGTAAAAGAAAATGAAGAAGAATCAAAATGCTATAAACATGGCATCTTTATTATCCAACACAATCTCAAAACTTCGTTTTATGTTAGGTCTTGTGTACTTTATTTTAATCCGTTTCCTCGAATAGACTGACCTTTACCCCGGATGCTGGCTATTTTTGTATATGCACATTGTTTCATTTAAATAATTATTTGAAGATGTCAGGTTTACGTCCAGTAATGTTTTGCAAGATGTTACTCTGCAATAAAATATATTTCACGGCCGTGCTTACGTTGTACAGAGATTAAAGAATATGTTTCACACTAGATGCTTATATTGCTCTCATTTATTTCGCATTCTTGAATAAAGACTTTAAAAAAGACGTGGTCTGATGTTTTTATTCTCATTCTTATGTTTGAGACTGCCTAAGTAAAAAAAATTAAATGCTTAACCGTTTTAATATTAAGTTTGGCAGAACATCTATTGACGATAACCCCGTTTTTATATCTACATATCGTACAAAATGTTTTTATTTAAAATAAATAAATTAGTGGTGCGGAAATTAAGGATTAATTAAGAATAAAATAGCAATTACAATTACAGATTGTGTTTTTAAAAAATTTCTTCGATTTATTAATAAATAATTAATTATTAATAATAGTTTATTATTTTCGACATACAAACTTCTGCATAAAAAAAGATTTTAAAGTGTAAACTTTAAAATAATCTGATTTATAAGGAAAATGATTTTAAAAAATGAAAACATCTTTTCACTTAATTAACAATAACAAATTTTTAATTCATTGACATTATTTTGTATAATATTTATTTAAACACATAATGGTCATTATTATATTTTTTAATTAAATACATAAGTTATGGGCTTTTTAAAAACTGCCCTAAAAGGGCACAAAATGTGAAAGAAAACAACATAGTGAAAAAAGTGATCATAAGGTCTTAGAAAAAAAATCATAACTTTTGAACCACTTGGGATAAAAAAGATGATCCTTACGTTTTTGTTAATCATCAAAAAATTTCTATATACATGTAGCTGCAAACACAGGGGAAATAACTCAATAAAACAAAAAATATAAATGCCAGTTTTTGTTACCTCCCTTGAAATTTTCAGTTTAATGACGTCCTACATCTTTATTTTTAGCTTTAATAACAATTATAGATTAATTATTCGTTGATCTTTCAAAATTTAACTATTAAATTTTAATCAATCGATAACGTTTCTAAAATAAGTATATTAACCATGAACAAGATTTCAAGTATGCCTACTAACTACTGGTCATTTTACACCCCAAAAACACAGACATATTGTTATCGCAATAATCTTCTGTACAGGAGCGTCTGTAACATATAAGATAAGATAAGATAAGATCGCTATCAAATTTGTTGCACGGTAATTCTAAACTGCTGCGTGGCGACAGCCAGAAATCTTCGTGACCTTGTAGCTGAAAGGCAACATTTGCTATAATTTACCGTCTACAGAATAGTTTTCACTTTGATTTATTCAACCTCGTTGTCAAAATCATTTACAGCAGTTACAAACTTTGTTAACACTATACTATGTCATGTTCATTCATAAACGATGGTCGCGTGCAAAAACATATTTAATGAGCCAAAGTTGAAGGTTCAAAAGAAGTTCCTAACTTTGTTTTTATCTTGTGATCAGTAGGTCGCTTATGATTTTAAGCACATTTATTAATTGCCGTCAGATTGGAGTTTGTTTATCACATTCATCGGTTATCAACGCTTTTTAGCAACCCTAACCCGGCGACATAGCCAGGTTCCACTGTGTGTAAAATTTTAATAATCCTCTCAAATGTATTGTCATTTTTACTGTATTTTTGTCTTAAATTCAATGCACCAAATAAATGCCATCATTCTGTTATTTCTTCACTCTTCTTTTATTGAACAGTATTTGGCTCCAGAGGTGTTACGCAAGAAGCCCTATGACAAAACAGTAGATTGGTGGTGTTTGGGTGCTGTACTCTATGAGATGTTGTATGGCCTGGTGAGTAGGCTTAGTAAACACATTTAATCATTTTGAAAAAGCAAAATGTATATTGCATAAAACTGCACCAGCTAAATTTTTAAAATCTTGTCCTTTCAGTCAACATTGTTGACAAATATTTGGCCAACTGCTTGCTTTATGGGGGATTTATATCTTGCCTCTTTGACTTAACTCAATATTTATTTCGCCCTTAGCCTTAGTATATCTATTTCCCAAAGTATTAGTATATAGGAATATTTCTGTCTAAAACAACAACTCTGTTTCATCAGTTTATGCATGTCTATAAGTTATGATAGTATTGATAGTCCTGGGGTAACACTTATGAACTGCTAATCAATTTTAAATGTTTTTCTCAGTTGATTTTTTAAAAAAATCATGTGATTTTTGTGTGCTCCTTATTATTATTAGTTAGATAGTCATCCAAAATTACTCTAAATAAAATTAAAATTACAAACAGCACCAATTTAATTTGTTATTCATTTGTATTTCTTTCAGCCTCCCTTCTACAGTAGAGACACTGCTGAAATGTATGATAATATCCTCTTCAAGCCTCTTAGGTTACGCACAAACGTTTCTGCAGCAGGAAGGTCCATACTTGAAGGAGTAAGTATGACAATATTCTGTTCATAAAAATCTTTGAGACAATGTTTGGTAAGTAATTATAATATTTGGCTCATTGTTTGGTCATTACATTATGTAATTGTGGATTTAAAATTCTTTTTTTTACTACAGCTTCTTCAGAAGGAGAAAGAGAATAGGCTGGGAGCAAAGCGAGATTTCCAAGAAATCAAGAACCACGACTTTTTTTCAGACATTAACTGGCAAGATCTGTATGAAAAAAAAATCCTGCCCCCATATAACCCTAATGTAGTAAGTTTGTAGAATCTTAATCAGCTTACTGAGGGGGTTAATTTTTGGTTGTTTTCATAATTTTTTGTACAATCTTTATCAGCTTACTGAGGGGGTTAATTTTTGGTTGTTTTCATAATTTTTTGTACAATCTTTATCAGCTTACTGAGGGGTTAATTTTTGTTGTTTTCATTTATTTTTTCTGTTGCTTGTAATTTAACTTAATTCAATTTTTTAAGGAACAAAGTTAATAATAACAGTATTATTTTGAAAAGTTAAACATTGAAACTGTTTATCATGAGCTGTAAATGTTTATTACATAATTTCAGACTGATCACCTTGACCTTAAACATTTTGACCCAGAGTTTGTAAGAGAACCAGTTCCAGGTAAATATTGGACTTTTTTTTTTTATTGAGCTCCAGTTGGAATAAAGTCAATTGTTTTTCAAAAAGTCATAATTTCTCTATTTCTAAAACAAGAATCTGCATCCATTGATTGAAATATAAAATGTAATAACTATGCTATTGGTACAGTAACAAAACAAGGCTTTGTTTCCTTTTTTTAAAACTGGTATTAATAATTAACAATACTCATCCATGTTGTTGAATAAACATTGCTTAAAAAAAGTGTTAAAATAGTGTGTTTTATTTGTATTCAAACAGCCTCTGTTGGCAGATCTGGTGGTCAGAGTAGCAGGCTTGTCAGTGCCAGTGTCATGGAGGCAGATGGAGTATTTGCAGGATTTTCCTACGTGCCACCATCTGAAGATGCTTTTGGTTAAGAGAATTTATTTTAACAATTTTTGAACATGTCCTGGGAATCATCGGCTGCAATTTACTGATCATGAACCATGAAAGACGAAAACCTGGTCAATTTTATAATGAATACAACTATTGAATTAACGGAGGGGGAAACAACTGTTTGCTCACAATTGATTTTAAATCTTTGAGCAGTTTATTTTAATTATTGTAATAATTCATGTAATAGGATTTTTAACTTTAACACTTGTACTTGTATAATAATGAGAAAAGAATTTTAAATTTTGGATGTAGAAAGAATGTACTACTTATATGGCAGCTGTTCCAGCTGCAGGACAAAATTCAATTACTGTTTGTTTTATACATCACAAAATTCTGCGCAATAATTCATTCTCGAGATCTTCCTATATTTAAATAAAATGGTAAATTTTAAATTATTTCCAGTAAGCTTCCACCCACCTCTTTTAGCTCTAAGATTTAATTTTACTCTTGGAGACTGGCATTTTTGTCTATGCCAAAAGGCTCTTACCAAGTTGTCTTTCGGTTATGTTCATTATTTTAATGAAGTTGTAAGTCATTTTTAAGTATTTGTGGGGATTTCAATAGGATATGAAGAGAAAGGATAGTGAAAATGTCATACAGACAGATGGGACAATAATTTATTTAGCAAAATGTTTCATAATGATTCTATTGATAAAATATTAAATGCATGTACTGTACTGAAGATAAAATTATGAAGTGCAAACCAAAACAATCAAGTTTTAACCCTTTACATTTCAGAATTTTATTGTTAACAATAATTGATGAAATAATTAACAAAATGATAAGTGATCACAATTTAATGTTTCAAAATGATTAGAAAGTGAGAATGCTGTTTGATTAGAATAATTTTAAAAGTACATATAATTGGATAAAAGTGACTTGTATGTAAACTATAAACTGTGATGTGATGCCTCATGACCAAGTTGCCATGGACATTGTGTTCAATTAACAATTTTGATTACCACCAGTGCCCTTGACATTAAGTGAGTTAGTTTTTAAATATGTGTGAGATTTAATGTAAAGTTGACTTGTGTGTTCAATTGTTCTGTAACAAAAAGTAGATGTTATAGTTGTTGAGGTTATTAATGACATAATTAAATGTTCATGTTGTATATAAAAGTTATTGAAATTTTAGTTTTCAAAAATTTGTTTAAAAATACAAGTGTAATTCAATAAGATCTCAATATGATCCTAAATTAATTTCTTGGTATTTAATCTTCGTATTTCTTTTATTAGTTCTTTAGAGTTAGAGGGTATTTTAATCTGATGCTTGATCATCTGAAATTAATTTGGATCTGTCACAGAATAACCACAATGGGATTTATTTTAAAGAAAATTAAGTAGATCTACTTTGAGTTGTTTTTTTGACAATTAACTTTCATTTGAAATTTTTAAAAACACTTAATTGGACAGCTTAATCAGAGAACTCCAGTCCATTCCTATAATTTGGAAAGTTAAACAGCTTCAAGAAACTGTTAATTTATGTGTTTTGATAAGTCCACAATTGTGTAAGTTAATATTTCAACAACAAAAAAATTGCAGTGGTGGTTTGTGAAAAATAACCGAGTACCAAAACAAAAAAGTTGATGCCTGCAAATTCATGGAATAGTAATCCAAGGAACTAAAAACACAAAACTGTGATACTAAGAAAACTGTTTCATATTAACTTAACAACTTAGAGTATATTTTTAATAAGATTTGTATCCATAGTTCTTCGAAAAAAAGATTTTAAAATAATTATTTCCAGTCTGAACAAAAGAATTAAATTTTCTAGGTACCAAATAGTAATAAAATATATTTTAAAAAAATGAAAAATTCAGGTTTTTTTAATGTTCATTATTGGCATAAATAGTCTTTGAAATTTTCTGTTATTGGTACCCGATGGTCTTATATCAGTATCAGGTTTCCTTTGCTTTCCTTTTTCTAGCTACTAATCATGGTATTATAAGGTATTATTTCTGTTGCTATACGATACTTATCTAAAACTATTCTAGTTCTTATTGCTGTAACTGTAACTGGTGTGTCTATGGGACAAGTAAATATTATTCCATGTAAAGGAATGTGTATGTACTAATACTACAGGTATATCATTTGGTCAGTGCGCTGAGTTGATTTAAATTCATTTTGTAAATAGATTTTTTTGTCATTGACTGCTTGAAGAGAGCACTGACATCAGGAATTTTTTCTTTTCTTGTGTGTTGTAAATAGGAGCCAGTTTTTTGTTTTTTAGTTGTGGTAAAAATGGCATTACACATTTTTAACAAAAATATGAAAAAATGTTTCTCTGTAAGTTGTAATGTAGTGTCAAACTTTTTAATAGGGATGGTTTACGCACAACAACTTAATCACTATTTTTGCCAGCATTTCCAAATCATTGTGAACTGGCATAAAAGTATGGGAGAAAATGAATAGTTTGGTGTAAGTGGAGAACATGTCACAACACCAAAATGCTGCAGCTATTTAAGACTTCGTTAGCAAATGATTTCGTACAATACACAAATTTAGTGTAAATTTCAAGGCAGTAATTTTTTAAAAACAAATATAATATTTATTTTCATAAAAAATTAAAACATTTTATGGAATGAAATTTATTTTGTAGCTTAATTAATTGCAATATATATTTTTTTTTGTTGAATCTAAAATAACTAGATAGTTATCTTTGTATTAGATAATTATCTGATTTTGTGGAAAAAAAAATTGCAAAATATTTTCTCATCATCAATCTTTGAAACACACCAAAAATATCACAAAATAAAATAACTTATGGCATATGATTAATTGATGGATATTTAATTCATTATGATATTAATAATTTTTAGCCAAACGATATAAGAAAAATAGGTCTATTGAGTTGAGAAGATGTTCAGCTCTTATAATAGGTTAATTACTGACATTCCTGTTTATCTTGTATGTGATTAGATTTGATAAACATTCAATTCAATATAAATGATAATATGTTGAGGTTTCAGGTGTGTATTTAAATGAATAAAATGCATCTGCTACTCTTGTTATGAACATGCTTTAATGATTAAATGGAACAATGATGCTGTATTATAAGAATACACTTGAAATTTAAAAAAAATTAGTATATTTGTTTGTTATTAATTGTCACTTTTGTTTCATTATTGACTACATACTAATACTAATGGCAATGGAAAAGATATTTCACAGCAAATACTAAATATCCCAAGGGGATGAGTTGATGTCTGCACTAATCTAAATCCTCTCAGCATTCACAGGAAAACCAACACGCTATCAATATCAACGTTCAAAACTCTTATAAATATGCATATAAAGACAAAAACCATGGATAAGCATAGTACACAATAATCTTCTGTTTAGTGGCGTCTGCAACAGATAAGATATATGTTTTAAAATCTGAGTTTCCTAGATAGATTTAAATAAAAGGGTAACTAACAGACTAACACAACATGATTGCACAATGTAAACAGAACTCTACACCCAGTGACCTGAAAGATTAACTCAGGTGGGACATCTAAAATACCTCTAAATGACGACTAGAAGTAAGTCAAATCCCATTTAGTCCAAAAGCTTGTTTAATTTGACTGATCTTTGATATACAATGCAATGGGGTGAAATAATATTTAAAAATAATTAATAGATGTAGTTTAGAGTAGTGGTTCTCAAATTTTTGAGGTTCAAGGACCACTTGAAAAATTTGTGTCTTAGCCACGGACCACTGCTGAAAATTGTGCTACTGCCGTGCTGGAATTTTATATATAATTATACTTTATATATTACTATACATGTTGGTAAAACTTAACTAATTTGCTAGGATTGTCCCCAAAAAATATTGAATGGAAACAGTCTGCAATGGATTTATTTTTTAATGAACAAAAGCCACTTATACTAGTCTTATTCAATTCATATTGCTAACTATAAATAAACTTAAAGTCATTAACAGTACTTATAGTATTAGTACCACAGGCTGAGAACCACTGTTTTAGAGTAAACAATTGCATTTAAACATCAGTATCATTCATTTAACCTATCAACTTTATACAGTTTTTTTAACGTTAAAAACTTATATTAAAGGGTCTGAACATTTTCAGTATCTCTAGCAGAAAAGCTTTTTTTATCAAGAGGTAACACAAAGTCAGGTTTTGAGGTAGTTGTTTCCCATGGCTTCAGCCTCCTGGACATTGTTGAAGGCGTGGGCTCAGCATTCGATGGTTGTATATTCAAAGATCTCAAACCTGGAACAGGTTTATTGTTCTGTAACAATTCCGCCAAATCTGACAAACTAAGTGAACTTTCTGTTTCTTGAACAACTTGTGACATTGGTCGGTCTTCAGAACTTTCATCCAAAGTAACACATTGTTCCATACCATGAGTCTCTGATACTTGGGTTAAATTAGTGGGGATTTCCACATAGCAGTGACTATTGTTAACTTCTAAAGACTTAACTGGATTATTTGGAGAGCTGCTCCTTTCAAATGTTACATTTCCTAAGGAAGGAAAACAAGAAGTAAAATTAATCAGAACTTTCAAATGAATCTACAATTCTCTATAAATTTAAAACTTAACACTTTTTAAAAAAAATTTTGAACAATTTAAGGGGTTTTAAAAAGATAGAATATTTTTAAAATGCTTAAAATTATTTAAAACATTCGTAATAATATAAATAGTTTCATTTATATTAATTTGAGACTGATATATTATGTGTCTAGCAACACACTAGCAATTGTTGGAGCTACCCTTAGCCTTATATACATGTATTCTGATTATAGATTCTAATGATACACAGGTTAGTCTTCAAATTGACAGTTCTTGGTGGAAAAAAAAATGATCCAGAAATTAAAATGCTTCCCTTGATAGAGATTATTTCAATTTGCTTCCCTTGATAGAGATTATTTCAATTTGCTTCCCTTGATAGAGATTATTTCAATTTGCAAAGAAAATTGTATTTTAAACAGTTTAAATTAATTTATTACAATAGGAAAGTACTGCCTATCTGATGATGAAGAGGGCATAAAACTGGCAAGAAGGTCATATATATACAGGCCGAAAACCATGAATGGGCCTAATTCAAGTAAAATAATAATATTTAAATTTAATATTATGAAAGGTACAATCTGAAAATTCTGTTATTAATTTTAGTCTACTAAGATCCACCTTCATACATATATCTAATATTTATATATGGAGGAAGTCTTGTAGGGTATATCCTTAAAAAATTGATAATTCAAAATAATTGGAGTATATCTCTTAAATTTTAATTAACTTTTTTCTGTTTTACTCAAACAGAATTTAACATACCATTTTGTTTATATTGCCCAGAATAGGAAAAAATGTTGTGCTTCCACATAATATATTGTTCATAATCCATTCTGGCTACATTCCTGGACGAAAAATGTTTCATATGTTAAGCAATTCCATTTGTTATATTTAGGGCTGTTATCAATTAATTTAAAATTAATCGTTAACTGTTGAAAAATTACAGAATAATTAATCAATAATTTTGATTAAAGCAAAAAATAAGATGTATGACGTCATTAAACTAAAAATTTCAAGGGAAGTAACAAAAACAGGCAATTCAATTTTTTTTAAATATAGATATAAGTAGTTCATTATAATGTCAATGAATTTGAATTTTGTTATTGTTAATTAAGTAAAATCAATGTTTAATTGTTGATAAGATTTTCCTATTAAAACAGCTTTTTTTAAAGTTTACACTTTAAAAATCTTTTTTTTTAATGGAGAAATTTGTTCCTCAAAAAATCAAATATTATTTATTATTAATAATTGATTATTTATTGATTAAGCGGTGTTGTGATTCACAAGATATTCCATAGTTTTTGTCTCAATTTTATCGATTAAAATAATTTTAATCGATAAAATTTTTTACAGATTAATCGAGAAATTAATTGATAATTTCCGCAGTCCTAGTTATATTATATAAAAAATTTTATCATGACATTCATGTAATTGTTGTGGCAAGACACCACACACACTGTGTGTCACTTTGAGAGATTTTGGGAAACCCTGAGTTTGATCCCAGGAGTCAACCACTTAATACTTACATTTTGCTCTATTCCTAAACTTTTCTTTCAATAAAATTGAATTATTGTGAGAAAATAGGGCTTCTAAAAAGTATTAAAAATGCTTACTAGGAGCCTGCCATAGAATTTATAAAAGTCATGATAACTCCTATCACTGTGTTTTAAAATGTTTAATACTGTTTATTCATGGAAAAAGCAAGGGGGGGGGGGGACTATTTTAAATTTATTCAAGAACCTTTATGTCACTCTATGGTTAATGTGAAATTAAATTGCTGTATTTTTGTTACTGCATGGGATCCTTACATTTTCTTGTTTCATTCCTAATAAATTAAAAATATTCAAGGTAGCAGCTAAAAATTCTTTCTTTCCCTTTTACCACTGCGAACAAGAGTGTATACTTAAATTATTTCTAATTATAATTTTTATTTTTTTATTGTATAAACCAATTCATACTTATTAAAGAAAAATGCCTTTGCCCGAACATATGCTGCAGCCATTTGTGCTGAATCAATCGACTTTGAAATCACATTCCAGCCTGCTTGGAAGCTCTCATTGTGATCAAAGTCAAATGTCTCAAACATTATAAAGTTTTCTTCCGCCATCAAAAAGGCATATTTATAAGTTATCTGAAAATTAAAGTAATAATTTAATAATTCAATAATTTTTTTAGTCAAAAATCTAGTATTTATACAGTGATTTCAAGTAATTTCAAACATAAAACAATACACCCTTCCCAAAACGTTTAGGTTTTGCTGACCAGAGGTTTAGTTTTAAAACTATACAGACACAGGGGTATCAATGCCAGATTGTTTTTTTTTTTTTTTGCTTTATTTTATTACAAATATTGATGTCAGTCAGTCAGTCAGCACAGCATGTAGGCTTTTGACACCGGTAGCACTTTGTAAGTTATCGCTGAACCACAATTTCAGGAATGCTTCTAAAGATTGCAATTGAAAACAAAAGATTATATTTAAATATTTTCAAAGCCCATGGATTGATAAAATTAAATTAATTAAAGCGTATCAACCTCAACTTTCCTTTAACACCATTTCATTATGATTTATCTTATTATTATGTAGTTTTATAATAAAATAAAAATTATTATTAACTTACTAAATAGATCACAATATCAGTAAAGAATGGAAGTTAAATTAACAATATAATTAGGGCTGTTATTGATTAATTTAAATTTAATCGTTAACTTTTGAAAAATTACCGAATAATTGATCGATAATTTTGATTGACACTAAAAATAAGATGTATGACACCATTAAACTGAAAATTTCAAGAAAAGTAACAAATACAGGCAACTGACATGTTTTGATTTAAATTTAAGTAGTTCAATATAAAAAAAATTAAATTATTTCTCAAAATCGTGTAAAATTTAATGGGGAGTACAATTATTAACGTACAGTAAAAAAGACATTTGGGGCCCTCAGCTCCAAGGGAATTGACATAGAAATTCAGTGCATTTTAGTAAATTTAATATAGGCTCTTAAATTTTTAGATAAATAATATAGGGGAAGATACACAATAAGGGGCCCCTGGGCTCATTTGGTGCAAAATGTCAATTTCAAAAACCTGTTCATTTTAATTCAGTTTCATCATGGATATATTTCTCAAGATCATTACAAGTGATTGAGAAAAATATCTTAAACATTTACGAAAAAGACATTTAAATTGAGATTAGAAGTTCAGCGCCCTTATTTATTTTAATATGGGCAACCAAGTTTTTTTATACAAAGTTTGTTTACAATCCATTTATATACTCAGCAGCTAAAGCACAAAATAATTTTTATATTTTATATAGCTCATATAAACAAAAAAGACATTACATGCTTTGGGGCAAGATATAAAGTTCAAAACACCTATTCATTTCAATACGGATAATAGTGGATACATTTATAATTAGTTGTCACGATCTTTAATAATTGAAATGAGGAATTAAATCATAAACGTTTGAGAAAAATTTTATTTTGGGCCCCCAGCCCCAAAGGAGTGGCAATTAGAAGTTCAGTGCTCTATAGTATTTAAATATTGGCTATCAATGAAGTTTTTATACACAAGTTTGTTTAAGATCCATCAATTTACCTAGTAATAGCTCAGAAACTAATTTTTATATGGCTCTAACTCTAATAAGCAAAAGATGACATTATGTCATTATGGGCCCCTGGCACCCCATGAGTGTTAAATTGAGAAATAAAAGTTGCCAGTTTAGTTACCATCCTCGTGTACGCAACTCAAAAATCTTCATGAGGATTGGATGAATGGTTTAGTCTTAGTCAGCTATAAATTAGAAGTCAAGTTAGTGATTTGCACAAGATTAAAGACGATTTATTATTTATTTTTACTTTGCAAACAGATTAAACAATTTTAGAGGTAACAATAGTAACATTTAAAATAATTTTAAATTTAACAGGATGATAATTCAGAAAATCTATATAATATATAATAATATATAAATTAAAAGTATGTCTGTGTGTGCTTGTCCTTTAAATTAAAGGCTTTAATAGACCTTTAACTTTAATCATACTTCTATATTTCTAAAAGCCTAACTTAACTAACTTAGTACAGTTACTTACAAGTCACAGTTATTTGACATTTGAGTTATCAATATCAAAGTACTAAAACTAAAACGTACCGATTATTCACTAAGACGACTACAGTGTAGACTACATACTACTTCTTGAGTAGTGAGAAGTTCAGAGAAGTAGTGTGATGTAGTCTACAATCAGTAGTAGTAGTCTACAGTGGTACAGTTCAGTGACCGCCAGTGACGGGGTACACGGTAGTGTTCAGTGTCGGAGTCATTGTTGATTGAATCAAAATATAATAATATTAATATAAATAATAATAATTAAAATTACGCAAAACAAATCAATGAATCATGAAATTTTGAAAAGTAGATAAATAGTATAAACTATAACACTATAACCAAAAGTCAAAAGCTATTACGGCTAATACTGTTGACTGTTGAGGTAATCATTCGTAGTTAAGATCACTATCCTACTGATATTGGATAATGGCTAATGATGTAAATGAAAATCAGCTGTTAACTGACGATAGACACTGACTGAAAATAACGATAAATGTTTTTATTAGTTTTTAATTTTTAAACTCAATACTAATTTTAAGTTAGTTATGTAAAAGTCAGTAGCAGTAGAAAAAAATATTTCAAAGTAAACACCACCAACTTAGGAGAGAGAGAGAGAGAAATTAATTAATTTAAAAATAATGATAAAAGGGAACGAAAAATCTAAAAGATGGGGTCATAAAATTTCTATGTTCAAAGTCTAAGTTTTGTAATGATCCATCCATTTACCCAGTAGCCACAATTTAAACTATCTTTGTTTTCATGTTAGGAAAAATCCACCCCCCCCCCCGCATCTCTGTATAAATTATAAAAACTAATGACTGACTATGACTATGGGAAGTGGCTATCGAGACGCTAGCGTCTTAATAGCCCACAGGGGGGAGGGAACCTGTGACCCTTATAACTTTCTTGTGGCCTTCAAAAAAATTATCTTGTAAATGTATATTCATAGGTATATTATCTTATGGGGTCCTCTTTTATTACTGCTTACATAAATAGGTAATGCAATGGCAAAATTGTTCCCCATCTTTTACAATGTACATCGTTTCAATTACAATTATTTATTTATGTTTATTAATTTATAAAAAACCATCATATGATAGACTTAAGGAGCCGTTCATAAATGACGTCACGTGGTTTCGGCTGATTTTTTCACCCCCCTGCACCCTCGTCAGACGGTGTCATGAAACGAAAAATTAGACCCCTTCCTCAATGTGACGTGACAAAGTCCTCACCCCCCCCCCATACAAGAAGTATTTTCTAATTGAAAATGAGCATGTTTAAAATCATTTTTTTTTTGTTATTTAAATGTGTTTTTAGTTTAAGGCTGCAGCCTGCATTTTGGTATCGTAACATGCGTGAAACCACGTTAAACGTCATTTAATAAAGTGTCGGTAATCATATATTTCATTGTAACTTCTATTTAAAGTTGCATGTTTTGAATGACGTCAAATGTGTGACCCCCCCCCCTTTTCCAGTTCATGACGTTATTTATTGGGGGCCCTAAAAGGGCGGCATATTGGGCAACGCCCCGTGCGGCAGAAGCTCTAGCTACGCCACTGAAGCCTAGTAACGTAAACCGCGCAGACTCTAACGGCATTTGTAACTGACTGGCTGAGTCAAGACTAATATGCAATAATGTTTTACCTATATTTTAATGCAAACGAAATTCTGAACTTTTAAATTCAGACCAAACGTTCACACATTGCTAAAATATATCCGTCTGATTTCTATTTTCACACATTGCTAAAATATATCCGTCTGATTTATATATCAATTTCTTGAAATTGGTAGATGTTTCTCTTTTGCCCACCGGTGTCTCGGTCGTTATATAAACATAACGGGATGGCGATTTCACTGCTTATATTTTTATTTTGCTTAAGTTTTTTGACCGTCCATGAATGACGTCATGCGTTTTTTACCCCCCTTTCCCCATTGTCACAAACCTTAGACCCCCTCTCCACAATATGACGCCAAAAAGCTCTGATTGCG
>MUZC01000044.1:257787-271669 GCA_002072015.1 Radix auricularia
AAAAAAAAAAAAAAAAAAAAAAAAGAAAAAGAAATAAATAAAAATTATCACGTTTCAATTAACATTTTTGTCATAGAAATGTTTAGAGTAAGTCTTCACTCTAAGTCTAATATCGTTAACACGCGTGAAGCCATTGAAAATTTAACTAAATAAATTGTGAGCAAGCAAGTGGAACTTTTATTTCAAGTAGCGTATTTTGATTACTTTAACTCCGCCCCACCCCCTTGTCTTACATCCTCACTAATGCGTTACCCTTCTTCGCCCCCACCCACAGGCGCGTGACGTCATGTATTGACGGCCCCTTCATGCATTGTTGAAGACAATAAAATTAGAATTTTCTATTACTTCTCAGGGGCGGATATATTGAAAAAAAAAAAAGAACACGAAGAAATAACTGTTTGAAGTGTTTGTGGTATGTTACAATTGAGTGTGAAAAAAAATATATTTATATTCCACTGCTGGCAATCGAACCCGACACCGCTTGAATCACGAGCCTATGCTCTCACCACACGCCAGCGGAGCTTGTCTAAACTGAGAAATTATAAAAATATAATCTATAGTTAATACTATGTTCTCAAAGTGAGCCTATTAAATCGTTTTTTAAAATTATTTTAAGATTATCAGGTCTGAATCGCAATCAGTTGTAGAGATAATATTTATAAATTTATTTAATGTATTACATGTTCAAGGGTTCGTGCAAACATTTGTACACTTTTATTCAGTGGCGTAGCTAGGGGGGAGGGGGTGGTCAGCCCCGGGCGGCACTCATTCAAAGGGCGGCATTTGTGGGCATTTGAAAAATAAACCCAGCCATTTCTGAAAACCGCCCCTTTTCTTTTGAAGGGTGAAAACCATAGTGAAACAAAAAGTATCTCAATTTTGAGTTTAAATTACCGGATTCGTGCAAAATTTGTTTGATTACATAATGGTTGTTATAACTAACGCAGAAAAAAATAAAAATTTAAAACCGCTCAAAAAAGTAACTATTTGTTTGTTAAATTAAGCGGTATACGTCACAGATGGCGCTTTAAGAAAACTGCACAAAAAACAACAGCACATCACCGATGGTCCCAATATATGTAGTATTGACATCGCACGACCGTTTTAGCGTGGAATTTCGACATTCGCAGAATGATGCCCTAACAAGTACCAACATGACATAGTGGCTCAAATATTGTGTTTAAAATGCAAGAAGTAAATTATAAATTATAATTGTAAGGTAACTTATTAAAAATTAAATTTACTTTGTTTTTGTTGCATTAAAGTAACACATATAGCATGTATTTTTCATTAATATACGGTTATTCATTAAACATGAACGATTATTCATTTCTCAGTTTAAAAAATCCACAATAACATAAATAATTCCGAAAAATATAAATTTAAAAATTTCAAGCGTCTTGAAAAAATTGACATCTGAAGTACATATAGTACTGAGTTCAGATGCTGGAAGTTTACTCAGTTCATGACAATCTTTTAATTTTCTATGGTGTTTCAATTTATGGGTAACCGTCTTTTTTAAATTAATGCAAACTATGCAAACCCATTTGATAAAACAAAGATATGTGCTAATACAGAACACTGTTACAGAGAGTTGGAAATATCGACTAGATACCAAGTTAAAAGGAGAGAATATGAGTGGGGAAAATTCAGAAGACGTGATTCTATCTTTAGAGCAAGAAGTACAACGAGAAATGTTTTTATCCATAAATGTAATTATAAAAGAAAATAAAAGAACGAGGTGATGAGTTACATGTCCTTGCAAGAAAATATTCGTGTATAATACTATGCAATCTAGGATTCTAAAGGAAGAATTTGAACATCAATTAAAATTCTTTATTTCCATTGATAAAGAATTGTTCGAGATTGAAAAAGAAAAGATCCAGGTTTTTATGGCAGTACACGGGGCTGGTCTTAGCTACTGCGGGCCCCTATGCAGCTTAGTATGCGAAACTGATTGCGTGGGCCCCAGTTTGTGTAGGAATAAGGTATTAATAAGGATAATAAGTGAAAATTAAGATAAGTTGGGCCTATGAAAGCACTGGGCCCACTGTGACTGCATAGGTTACAGGAGCCTAAGACCAGCTTTGGCTGTACCTACACTACAAGAAGAGGCATTAGGTTACAAAAAGAGGGGAAATACCCCCTTGATCTATTAAAAAATATTTAACATTAAATATTGGAAAATTCTTTATCCAACATTACAATTTTGCTAAGAATTTTTTCACAATTGCTATCAGTGCATCTAGTTGTGAAAGGAGCTTCTCCAAACTGAAGTTGAAAAAAAAAATATTTTCGCACCACAATAAGTGCTTTAATACTATAAAATCTTGCAATATTTTCCATAGAACATAACATTACAAATAATATAAATTTTGATAAAATAATAAACGATTTTTCGACTATGAAAGTTGGGCGAATAAGTAAATTTATAAATAATTTTAAAAAATATGTTTACAAACTGATGTATACAATTTCTTTTTTTTATTAAAAAAAAATCATATATTTATAATTAAAAAATTAAAGCATATTAATTTTTAATGTTTTGGGGAATACATTTGGAATATCTTTTGTCTCATTTGGGGTGGGGGGGGGGGNGTCCGTCCGTCCGTCATCACCCTTGATCTCAGCATCCATAAGTCCTAGACCCATTAGGTATATATGTTTTTTGTATGTCCTGACCTGCCATTTGTGCATCAACACTCAGTTACTCGATCCGTTAAAAAACCCCGTTAAAACTACCAAAAAATATTTCGAATCGAGAGGTAACACTAGCGCAGGGAACGGCCGCCATTGCCGGAAGTCGAATGCACAATTCTTCAAGCTTTGAAGAGTGGTGCGAAAGGGTGCAAAAGAATTAGTTGTTTTTTTTTTAGTTGACGTCATTAGAATATGTGTAAAAGTTTAGAGAGTTTTACGTCATCATTTGTGGTGACTTGTAGTTAGATTAAAGAGAAAATAAATTTTTTTAAAATGTAAAGAAATGACTTTTAAATTAAAAAAATGTCAGGTATATTCATTACATAAGAAAATTCATAAAAATATGTCTAAAATCTAAACACAATTACTGATAACTACATAATTCTGATATCTAACATAAGTACTGATGCATAATACGAAAATGCGCTAACACGTCCTGAATTCCAATAGGGACCAGGCTTAACATGATTTTTTTTATAGTATGTGTATTTATAGGTTTATCATATTATGTGGCCTCTTTTATTACTGCTTACATAAATAGGGCATGCAATAAAATTGTTCCGCACATTTTACAATGTACTTCGTTTCAATTACAATTATTTATTCACGCTTATTAACCGTCATATGATTAACTTAATTAAGAGGCCGTCCATAAATGACGTCACGTGATTTCGGCTGATTTTTCACCCCCTGCCCCCTCGTCACACGGCGTCACGAAACGAAAACTTAGACCCATTCCTTGTCATGTGACAAGACAAAATCCCCCCCACCCCCATACAAGCGGTAATTTGTATTTGAAAATAAGCATGTTTAAAATCATCATTTTGTTTTTTGGTCATTTAAATATGTTTTAGTTAAGGTTGCACTCTAACATCGTAACACTCGTGAAACCACGTAAATCGTCGTTGAATAAAGTTTGGGTAATCATATATTTTAGTGTAGCTCTTATTTAAAGTTGCACGTTTTGAATGACATCAAATGTGTGACTCCTCCCTCCCCCCGGTGCGTAACGTCATTTATGGGCGGCCCCTAAAAAGGCGGCATATTGGAGACCGCCCCGGGCGGCAAAAGCTCTAGCTACGCCACTTTTATTATAAAATTAAAATATAAAAAGTTTGGGGACCCCCAAACCGTCGGGGGCCCCTGGCTTTAGCCCGTTCGTTCAGTGTTCAGCACCCCCCCCCCTTAATCCGCCATAGTTACTTCTATTGTATTTTTTTCAATAAATTCGACATGAAAAACACACTGTTACATTTAAATACGTATTAATTGTAAGGCAATCGAATATTTTTGTGGAAGTTTTATTTTAAGTTACGCATTTTCATTTACATGTGACATCATATTTAACACCTATGGCGGATTAAGGGGGGGGGCTGACTGGGCTAAAGCCACGGGCCCCCGACGGTTTAGGGGCCCCCAAACTTTTTATATTTTATAATAAAAGTGTACAAAAGTTTGAACGAACCCTTGAAAATATAATAAATTAATAAATACTATCAATACAAATTATCGCGTTCAGACATGATAGTATTGATAGTACCTAATAATCGAAAAACTTTAATTGATTCACTTCGCATGATATAAAATATAGTTTATATATTTTAAATTTCCCATTTTCGAGAAGTTCCGCTGGCTGTTTGGAGATAGCACATTCTCGTGGTGTCACCGGTGTCGGGTTCCATTCCCAGCAAGGGCAAATATTTTTTTTTCTTTTCACACTCAATTATAACTACCGCGAACACATCAAACAGTTATTTCTTCGTGTTCGTTTTTTTATTATTAAAATTTAGTTACAGTCTTATATTAGCTGTTAACAATCATTTTATTTTAAGAATGCTGGCTGGATAGGGTGAGGGGATGCAATTTTCACTTGCCACTATGCGAGCCTGGTAGTATTTTTCTAGCGTAAGAAAAAACCATTGCTACCATAAAACTTTTTTTAAAAAGAAAAACTTGCTGAGAACTACTGCCAAATAATGGGGTTGAATAATAGCGGACCTCCAAATTTGTCGAGCTAACAACTTGTTTGTACTTGCGTATCGCTATAACACGTGGGACGTGGTGGTCGAGAGGTAGCGCTCTCAACTGTCATACCGATGGTCACGGGTTCGAATCCACACGAAGGTGAGGATTTGTTCTCGCGGCCTGAGGAGTCCCCGAGTCACCCAGCTCCGAATGGGTACCTAACTAGACAATAGTTAGGCGGCTGGGGTAATGCGTGGAACCCCTATAGCCATGGCCTGTGACCGCTGCATCACTTGCCAACGGATCATCTTCTGCATAGAAGGAGCGTCTGTATATCTAAGATAACATCAGGAGACACCAGACTTTTATTTAACAAGTTACCAGTTGTTCTTTGTTTCCCCGAAGGCGCTCCCCTTCCTTCCCGTTCTATTATTATCTGCATAGTTCATTTGTAAATAAATGGATGTCCCCACACCCCACCCCCGGCACTTAAGTAGCGACATGTTGTCTCACAAAGAAAAGATCTAAGCATGACGCTAGAAGACTAGCGGAAATTAAATAAAGAGCTCATCAAAATTCATGGAGAGATAGGTTTTGATTCTAAAATATGTGTGAATCAAATCTGTCATTGATGTACGTGTATGAAGTATTTGGTTGGTTTTGATTCTAAAATATGTGAGAATCAAATTTGTCATTGAACTCATTGATTTTGATGTACGTCTATGGCGTATTAAGGAGGGTGGGGGGCTGAACGGGCTAACTAAAGCCAGGGGCCCCCGACGATTTGGGGGCCCCCAAACTTTTTATATTTTATAATAAAAGTGTACAAATGTTTGCACGAACCTTTGAAAATATAATAAACTAAATAAATTTATAAATATTATCTATAAAACTGATCGCGATTCAGACCTGTCTTAATAAAAGTTAATAATCGAAAAAACTTGATATAATTGGCTCACTTAGAGAACATAGTATAAAATATAGTTTATATTTTTAAAATTTCTCATTTTAGACAAGATCCGCTGGTCGTCTGGAGAGAGTATAGGCTCGTTATGGAAGCGGTGTCGGTTTCGATTCCCAGCGGTGGGATATATAATTTGATCTTTTCACACTCAATTGTAACATACCCCGAAGACTTCAAACAGTTATTTCTTCGTGTTCGTTTTTTTTATTATTAAAATTTAGTTACAGTCTTATATTAGCTGTTAACAATCATTTTATTTTAAGAATGCTGGCTGGATAGGGCCCCCGTTTGATTGCAGCCCGGGGCCCCGTGCAGTCTTAATCCGCCCCTGTTTAACACCCTCTCACACATCGTCACAAATGAATGACCCCCTCCCTTAGGCTACCCCACTGGGCGCGTGATGTCAGTCAAGGACGACCCCCAAATACGCCAACCTTAAATACTTAATTTTCAGTGTCTTATTTTGTTTGCGTCTCAATAGCCTGAGGGCTATTAAGATGCTAGCGTCCGGGCGTTTTGCCTTACTTACTTAATTAAACTTACTAGTACAACTACTACAACTATACCATTCATCCGAATTGTTGACAAAATATATATTTAAAACATAATTTAAGGGGAAAAAAACAAGCTAAACTTAAAAAAACATTTAAAAAATTCCACAAAATCATTTTTATAATCATTTGTCGGGCCCTTAGATTTAATAAAATGTGTACAATATGTTATATAGGCTCTTAAATTTTTAGACTTATTTTTATATTCAATATTGTATCCAATCCATAATAAATTGAAATGTTTACCTGGCTAAATTCAATTGTTACATAAATGATAAATGTCTTCTTTACTTCAATACAGATTGCAGTTATAGGCCATCTTTTAACTACTAAAAGACTAAATAACTATTGTCATTTTAGTTTTCATTAAATGAAAAAGATTTCAGATTGTTTTACTTTCTTTTAATGTGTAAACTAGTACTTGGTGGTCGAAAGTTTTCGTGAATTAAGTCAAGTCAATTAATATTAAATTTTAATTTTTAAGTTTAAAGTTTAGTTTAAGTTTATGAATTAACAAAACATGACTTAGACTTAAGTTACTTAAGTTTAGTAAAAAAATAATAAGTAACTTAAATTAAACTAGACTTCTAATAGTAACTAATAATACTAAAATTTCTGACTTTACTTTTATTGATTTATTATTGTCTTATAACTTATACTTATTTATGATAATTATGGCATGGGCATGGGCATAAAATAGTAACCAAAATAGTAATTAATATAATAATTTTCAATATAGTATTTAGTCTTGGTAGCCAACTTGCTAAAATAAAGTAAAATTATTCTCGGTCTGCTGCATAATTATTATTTAATTTAAAAACATGCATTTGGAGGTAAATTTTAAATATAGTATAGATTAATTGATTAATGATTATGTCATTAATGTGTAAGTGTAGTTAAGTATGTGTAGAACTTTAATTCACTCCAACTTAATATTTTAAATTGAAAATTGTTGAAATTTTAGTAGTAATTACTTGAGTTGGAGTGGTGCTTGTATTAAATTGATATTTAATTGATCTACTACTGACTACTACTGTACTAAATTTAAATGATGTTCCCTTTACTTGACAAATTTAACTTGCAATAGTAGGTTTCATAGAGTAGTTAGAGCTAAGAGAGCAACATTTTAAAATGAGAACACCTCAGTTAAATTTTATTTAGATCAGTGTTTTGTTCTGCATTTACTTAAACTTTATATTAACATACCAACTCTACTGGCCGGGCACTTTGTGCACATGTCAGACTAGCGGAAGCGGCTCCCAAAGACTCTCTTCTTTGGTGAGCTAAAAATTTACACTCAAGACTGTATTAAAAGTCTTCTACAGCTTTGAGTAAGACTCCTGGGATGCAGCAGACAGTGTGCGAGCCTCCTGGTGTCTTATTTTATGGAATGGCGGCTTATTTTATGGAATGGCGCCATATTTTATGGAATGGTGCAAACAGGCACCAGCCTTTGATCTGACATGTTTTGGCTGATTGGTCTAATAAACCACTATCTTCTTATCTCCTTCTATGGAGAAGATAATTGCGTCCACAGACCATGACAGATGATCTGTTGGCAAGTGATGCAGCAGTCACAGGCCACGGCTATGATGGTTCCACGCATTACCCAGCCGCCTAACTATTGTTAGTTAGGTACCCATTCGGAGCTGGGTGACTCATGGACTCCTTTGGCCACAGGAACAAATCTTTGCCTTCGCATGGATTCGAAGTATGACCATCGGTATGCTAGTCAAGCGTGCTTGCCACTCGACCACCGTGTCCCTCTAAAGGAAACACTGATTGCAACAGCACGTTGATATATTGAGAATGTTCCTTGTCAGTCACAAGGGGCAAACAACAAATATAATAGCATATAAATTTTTACATATGGTGTAAGTATAAAACATTGAAATCAAGTATTGATCAACCTTTTTAATAATATGTTTCTAAAAACTTTGAACAATGCAAAGCCTTTTATTCATTTATTGTAGCCGATTCCTTACACCTTTTATGAGCCTGGAACAACATACTTTTGGGTTCACTTTGGTCTAATTATTCTGGGATTTATTGTTGCTTTTGCTACATTAATTGGACAATGGATAAATCCAGCCCCTTATGGAAAACATGAGAGGAATGTAAGTTAAATTTTTAAGTAAAGAAAGAAATTAACTCCTTATAATTAATGCAAAGTCATTCAAGACAGAATTTACTTAAGTTTAATATTGTTATAATTGTTCATTGTGTGTCATTTAATTTAATACACACACTACTACTAATTTTTAAAAATGTGTTACTTCTTGAAAAAGGGTGGACATATTTTATATTATTGTTTTGAATCTATCAGGATGTTAATTGGGGCCCAATGATTCCACAGCGGATTGGACACATGTTATCAGATGCTGTTCCTGGTGTTTTGATGTTTTCTTTGGTGAATCATTTCATTCATAATTATAATTATTAGCTAACTTTTTTGTTTACTGCAACTGAACTAATTCATCAATTTAATTGTCAAGAAACATGGATGTCAGATCTTTATTTGAACTCTTAAACTTTACTCCAGGTCTTTTTCTTATACAGCCCAAAAGAGAGTGAAAAAGGCCCAATCAACTATGTTTTCTTTTGCTTGTTTCTAATCCATACCGTACACAGGTAAGGAAAAAATATGATTATCAGATTCAATGTTTGATCAGTAGACGTTTTCATAGACAGTAGAATAAAAAAACTTTCTTCAAACATGTTTAATTTTTAATCTTTGTTTTTTTTTTAAGTTTGAAAAAGATTTACTTATAATCTCATCTGTAGGTGTAAAATAATCTTATTGTTATATATTAATTTTGCTTTTTGTTTTTGCAGGGGTATTATACATCCACTGATGATGAGATACAAGAATCCTAAAGTTGCTTTAGGGTGACTGAAATAAGAATTTTTTAAGGGGCCATCCATATATTACTTACGAAAAAAATTGGATTTTTTGGTACCACCACTCTGCCTATTGCACCTTGTACATTTTCGGGACACCCCCCCCCCATGCATGCGTACTTACAAATTTGCTACCCCCCCATCCAGTTGAAAAAGGCAATCCATAAATGACGTCACACATGCTCCTAGGGTCATTTTGGAGAGGGGGTCTAAGTTTTGTGACAAGGGGGGTAAAAATCTGCCAAAATTGTGTGTCCTCATTTATTGACGGCCAAAAGACTGATAAAATAGAACTATATAAGCAGTGATATCGCCATCCTGTTATTTTTATATTACGGCTGAGGCACTGGTGGGCGAAAGAAAAAATTCTACTAATTTTAAGAAATGGAAAGAGAAATGAGACAGTTATACTTTGACAATGCATGAACATTTAGTCTGAATCAAATATTAATTACTTTTACTTTTAAGTAGGGCATTTACCGTTTGAAAAATTAACAATTAATTGATAATTTTGATTAAAGCTAAAAATATAGATGTATGCCTTTAAATTGTAAAAATTTCAAGGGAAGTAACAAAAAAAAAGGGTATGAACATTTTCTTCTTCTATTGAGTAATGTTCCCTGTCTTAAAGACATTTTAAAAAAACTGATACTCTGAACTAAATGTTTTTTTTAAAAATCTACACAGAAAATGATATCAAAGTTATGCATACCATGGAAAAATCTTGCATATTAAAAATTGAAAATATTGCTAAGTCTCATAAGTCTCATTTCTCAAGTGTTATTTCAGGCCATGTTACATAAAGGTCCAAATAGTTGTAAAAAAATTATATTGAAAACTTATTACAATTATTATTTTAAAAAAATATTTTTTAAAAAATCAGGAATTTTAATAATCATATTACAAGTTTTAGATTAACTTAATATTTAACTATACAAATATAAAAAAATCAGTATAACTTCTAAAACATAGTTATCAATAAAAATAACACATTTTCGTTTAGGCACTTGGATGAAAATTTCAAATAAATTTTAAAAATATAAAAGTAATCCAGCTGTATGGTAACTGTTTGATGATTAAAAAAACATAAAGATACTTTTTTTTTTATCCCAAGTGGTTCAAAAGTTATGATTTTTTTTCTAAGACTTCGTAACCAATTTTTTCACTCTGTTGTTTTCCTGCACATTTTGTGCCCTTTGGGCCTTTTTTAAAAATGCCCATAACTTAAGTATTAAATAAGACAAAAATTTACTATTGTTAGGAGATTAATTAAAATTTTGTTATTGATAATTAAGTAAAAAAATGATTACTTTTTTATCATTTTCCTTATAATTTTAAATTTTACACTTAAAAAATCTTTTTTTTTTTTAAATGGAGAAGTTTGTACATAAAAAAAAAAAAACACTATTAAAAATTAATTATTTATTAATAAATTGAAATTTGAAAAAAAAATATTTTATTTTAATCGCTATTTTATCGATTAAAAATAATTTTAATCGATTAAAAAATTAACTGATTAATAGAAAAATTAATCATTTATTTTTGCAGCCCTACTTTTAAGTAATTAAAAGTTAAGAATTTTGTTTGCATTCAATTGTAAAACATTATGGCATATCACTAATATCATTCTTGACTCAGTTAGTCAACTATGCCGCTTTCAGTCTGAGCGGTTTACGTTACTAGGCTTATTATTATGCAAATTAAATTTGATGTGCGTACGTACACATTCAGTGGATACGCACCCATATGCAAAATGCTATCTTTTTTGAAGACCCCCCTGCCCCCTACTTGCGTACATAATAATAGTGATATATGGATGGACCCTAAATATTAATATTAAATATGAGCTTATTTTTTTATAAAGGCTAGGCAGTCTATGACATATTCCTATTTGAAATTGGTAAAAGTACATATAAGTTATAATTACTTAATATACAGTGGAACATATTATAATGAGCATAATCCGTTAGAGAATCCTGCTTGTTAACCAAAACACTCGTTAAACGAAACAATCTTGCCCATAAAAATCAATGTAAAATACGATAATGCATTCACACATTTACTTAAATAAAATGACTTATTAATAGTTGTTACAACTGGAATACAATTTATATTTGAAATTAAAATGTAAATAAAAATGTGAGTTTATGACAAATAATTAATTCTTTTTAGCAAGGAAACTTTCTAAAGATATATGTTTAGTCCACACTTCAAAATTTGACTAAAATATGTGGTAACCATTTCCTAGACATTCTTGACACTCCCTTTGAAGCATCCGTCTCCTTAATTTTGATTTTGTTCTTGAGAAAAGTGCAGATCATTGATGTTGGCTGATTGTAAGTGGGCTAGATTAGCCTCGCTCATACCTTCTTCTCGCTTTTCATTTATTTTATGTTTCATTTCAACAGCTATTTTCGCTCTATTATGTTTGTCTTCTTGTGTTTTTTTTAGTACAAGTTATTACACTTTTTATTACATTTTAGGGGGCGCGGTGGTCAAAGTGTTAGTGCGCTGCGGTACAAAAACAATTCTAAAATAAAAATAAAAATCGGTCACGGGTTCAAACCCCGGTTCTGGCACCCCTACGGGTAGATGATGCTCGTTAAAACCTTGGCTGGTAGTTCATCTAGGAGAAGGAAACTCCGAATACAAATCCTCCGCTGCCTTGCGGCTATACCTGCCTTGCGGGAAAGGCTAAGGGAGTAAACCCTGAAAGAAAATCAGGAATTGGAGCACCTACAGGCGGTCTATACATAAGACTTATGTACATACCGGCAGCTCCTGCGACGCCAATGGCAGCCAAGCTGCATCGACGCAAGTCGTTCCCTTGGTTACACCATTGACGTGGAGAGGGGGGATATGCTGTATGGGCAGCAGCTAATTCTCCATAATACCNAATGACTTATTAATAGTTGTTACAACTGGAATACAATTTATATTTGAAATTAAAATGTAAATAAAAATGTGAGTTTATGACAAATAATTAATTCTTTTTAGCAAGGAAACTTTCTAAAGATATATGTTTAGTCCACACTTCAAAATTTGACTAAAATATGTGGTAACCATTTCCTAGACATTCTTGACACTCCCTTTGAAGCATCCGTCTCCTTAATTTTGATTTTGTTCTTGAGAAAAGTGCAGATCATTGATGTTGGCTGATTGTAAGTGGGCTAGATTAGCCTCGCTCATACCTTCTTCTCGCTTTTCATTTATTTTATGTTTCATTTCAACAGCTATTTTCGCTCTATTATGTTTGTCTTCTTGTGTTTTTTTAGTACAAGTTATTACACTTTGAAAATAAAAACTTATGAATACTGTCTGATTACAAAATTTGTAAAAACAGGTGATCACATACGAAAACAATACGCTAACAGACCGAGTGCTAAACACAAACTAATGCATCACTGTGGATGTCCCAGCTCACAAGTGAATTGCGGGAAATTTGCTTAACTCATTATATGAAATATCGCTCGTTAAGAGAGCAACCTTTTCACAATTATTTTGCTCGTTATGCGAATTACTCGTTATGAGAGGTGCTCATTATGAGAGGTTCCAGTGTGTATTGTAACATATTCCCGACCATTATACAAATTTAGTAAATTTTGAGTGTCTGTATTTTCCAAGATTTCTAAACAAATGAATACACCCACAAAATATTTTATCAGTTAATTTTTTTTAAATTGCTTAATTTAATGTTAAATTTTTGTTAACAATAGAATTACAATTGGTGGTGGTGTTCCAAATGTTTTATATCACTGGCTGAATGCAAACCACATTGGTGTGGCAGGGTACCACAGTACATACTACTAGTAAGTCATTTTGTCCATGCAATGAAGTATTTTAGGTTAAATTTGTATGAAAATATCAAATTAATTGTACTATTTATTATAAAGAAAACAATTATTCAATTTTTAAAGGTTTTATTTCTTAATATTTAAAAAATTATGTGGATAAAAAAGGTTTGACTATTTTATTTGCTGTTCTACCAACAAAATTTATATTTCAATTTTTTTTTTTTAAAGTACGGTTTGGTGTTTTTAAAAAAAAAAATTTTTTAAATGAATGAAAACAATTTGTGCAAATAAAAAAGGGCTCTCTTAAAAAAAACATAAAAAAAAAAAAATTCAACTTTTGTATTTCAGTGATCCTAGGTTTATATTAGGTCTACTGTTCTTTGTGCTTGGTTTCATTATCAACAGATGGGCAGATTGGAAGCTGCGTTCTCTTAGGCACATTAAAGGTCACAGCACCACACATATTATTCAGGGTGATGGTAGGCGGGGCAGAATTTTAAAATTTTAATAATTATAATAAAAAATTTCATTTATTTATTTTATTTCCCTATGTTTAAAGAGGTTATTTAGATTGCATGACATTAAATTAATAATTAATGTATAAATGACATATATTAAACTCGGAGTTATTATTGCCGTTAATCAGGATATTTTGTTATAAGTGTTAAAAAATATAAACTATCTTTCTCTCACTTAATTATGTTCTTTTGGGTTCAATTTTATTTATTTTACCAATTATAAATAATGTGGATAGAATTGTAGTCAATGATCAGCCTGTTGTTTTTCATGGCAGGCAATATTTTTAAGTTTAGTTGGACAATACTATGGGATGAGAAATCCTTTATTATTATGTTCTTGTTATCCTATAATATAAAAGGCTAATTTCTGTGCGGTCATCTTTAGTGATTGACCCCTCAAACTCCTAAGTGGCGGTCCATAAAGTACGTCATGTTATTTTTGACCATTTTTAACTCCATCCTCCCAGTGTCACAAATCTTGGAACCCCC
>MUZC01000044.1:282272-294347 GCA_002072015.1 Radix auricularia
TTCCAATCACTCATTGCTAAGTATAGGAATTTTACGTTCTAAAATTCGGTTAAATAAATCTGAATTTCTGGGTCAACGGCTCAGTTTAGAAAAGAAAAATAGGTACCACGTGAAAGCTCATTGAAAGGACGTTCTAACACACTTGGTTTCATCACGATAGCACGCAATGCCGCGTAGCGCGAGTAGTTTTTGTAAACCGACTCCTTTTCCTGCGCTTCAGCCAGCGTAAAATGGCAGCGGAGATCGCATTTTACGGGCATTGCGATGGCTGTACAAAACTATTTCTTACGCCGTTTCTAAATTAGGACTGGCGATATTGTTTTGATATTTGCTGAAAACATATGTTAAACTAATATATTTTCAAATTTGGTTAAGATTGATTATGCGGGAGCCGAGTTATCGTTGGATGAAAAATGGGTAAATATTGACCCTTACGCACTCTGATCAACTCAAAAATAGCGCAAGTTTGGGATACCTACTTTCATTCTTTGATGCCGCCGACGCTCTTTTTTTCACTATGTACCCGTCAGTCATGATTCCACAGGGAAACTCTTTGTTAATGTCTATTGTTAACTGAGTGTGACTTTGGCGTTACAAACTATGTTCATAGCTGATTGCAACGGTCTATTTGATTTTTACAGATGTTACACTGAGTTGTAACTTCACTGTCAGTGTGCGTATGAGGTTAAAGTAATTATTTCCGCAAACTTTTGCTAGTTAATACACTTTCATTATAAATTGGAACAGATTGGACTAGCTTGGCAAACAGGATATGAGTGAGCGGATAGGGGGGCATATTGTTATAGTGACGCCTCTGCTTAAGCATTTAATTGTGGGATACACAAACCATAATGATTTATTCATATAAATAAAACACACCACCATTCTACAGAGGCACCGTCATAACCCCTTTTTCCAATATAATCATTCATCTTGGCCTCAGATGGGTGGCTTTTTTCTCCTTAATCTTTAATTATATCCAGTTATTCTTGAAACTTTTCCCTCTATATTTGGAACTTGTTTTATAGGGTTTGTCATTTCTAAAACCGGAAAACGTCATAGCTCAATTAGCAATGTTCTGTTTCAATATTACATTTTAGCTGACAAATGCTTTGAAGCATATATACAGTCGAATCACTATGTTCTCAAAATTGTTAGCAGAGTAAAATTATGAAACAGTTTTTCCTTTTTCAAGTCCAATCAGGTGTCTTAAATCAACGAAGATTTAACAAATAGGCGAAAAGATACACCCCTCTCAATATATCTACATTAACATATTGACCCGTATCTTTTACAGAATTTTTATGAAATTTCTACTTTAAAAAGATATAAATAGCCCCAAATTTCTATTGATAGATTTCCACCATATTACGGCAAGGCCCATTGTGGAGGATCGCACACTAAAAACTTAAATTTCCCCCCTGTCTAGCCCAGGCTTAACCCACGTTGATGTGTTTGTATTGTAGTGTCTGTTTTTACGATGTACTCGATATCTTTATGCGACTTGTTATAGCAGGAAGTTGTTCAATACGCTTATTGCTGAAAATGTTTGTCCAAGAATATGAGATTTATGGTTGTGGTTTCTAGACGGGAAGACCAACCCCCACTCCCTACTTTTCCCCACCCCAACATGGTATTTAAATTAATAGTTAGATTTGAATACTTAATACGAAGTCACCCATGTCCTGTTTAAATGTAAACGTGACGTAGTTAATGTAATCCTAAAAGCTGGGGATAACGAGACCGGGTGTCAACGAGAGAGCACCTACGTCATCACCCACCGAGAGTAGAGTAAACAAAGGTGACACATTAGAGCTTATTGGGAACAATCATTACACCTGGAACAGCGGTTATAACCCCCAAGCCCAAGTCATTAACATTTACTTTATGGAACAAATGTCATAAATGGCTTACAGAGTTGAGATGAAAGTTTATTATGGAGGGCCGTGACAAAACTGAAAGCCACAGATATCTAAAAAAAAAATGAGGGGTGAGACTGCAATCAGGCTTATAATCAGATATCTAAAAAGAGTGACCTGCCCTTTTATGCATGTAACCAATTCTATTAAATTGTTTTCGTGACACTTGAGTATTTTTGTGCACATTTTGTATTTTACTGAGATAACTACAATGTATGTGAATATTCATGCTCTTACATTTCAAAAGATTGGCTTTTTCGTGTTTTGTTTTTGTCTGTTAAATGACACCAACGTACATTTAACAACAAAAACAATAAAAACAGACGTAGATCTAAATCTTTTCATTATGAGTTGCAACATTTTTGAAGAAGATACGTGTCCCGAGTTGACAATATATCAAATTTGTAGAGAGCAAAGTCAAAGAAGGTTCTCAAAGAGGGGAGATTGAAAGGGTCAACGGTTTAAAGTTGACATTTTCTTTCATGAACTGAAGATCCCAGCATATTTGTGAGGAAACAATAGAGAAAGACAAATAAGATGGCCTGCTGCTATCCCACTGATGGCCTCAACTGATTTCCAGTTGTTACTAGGTCGATACTTACATTTCTCAGCCCCACCTCATGACACCCGCTTAAGTCCCCTTGAGTTGCTAAGTCCACCTCTACAAACGGATAAATTCCGAAAAATTGAACTTAAGTTTTTGAGAGAAGTTGCGTGGCTAAGTTGTGTTCAGACTTTTCCGTTCCTTACCTACCAAGCAAAAAAGCTCTGTGGTCGGCCTAGCTACCAATACCCCCCCCCCCAACATTCTACGATGGACGTTATGCACTGCCCAGGTTCCTATCCCTTCTAATGCCAGTGATCAAAATACAACCCCTATTATTAAATACTTTGCGTACATTTCAGAAAGTTTAATATTTCGTATTTATCAAAAAAGGACAAGTTAGTTGGGCTTTTGAAAAAGGTTGGCGCCGTAGGCGCCCTAAAAAAAGTGGGCGCTGCAGGTGCCACGGCGCCCCGGCACAATCTAGTTATCTATAATATATAAAGCTCAGTTTGTGTTTCACTTTTCGCCTGTAATTTCGGCAATCACGGAACAACCAAATAATGGACGAGGACCAAATTTGTCCGGAGTTCCTTTGAACCTGCAGATGGTTTTAGTATAGTTTTTCTAATTGACCGTTTTCCCCGAAGGCCGTAAATTAAATAACCAGAAAATGTAGAGACAAAGAAATAAAATAAAATCTCATTTCCATATTGAAGAACGTTCAACACGATTTATTTTTGGTGCAGTATTTTTTTTTTTTTTTGGAGCTGAGCGCTTTCAAAATCTTTTATTGTCTAATTACGGTGCGCACATTTTCGTGTACGCTTCTAAAATCTAGTTTTGCTATCTTATTATAACATTCATATATTATGGTTTGGCTTTGCAGTACAGTGGCTTTTTTCGGGTAATTTATTTACGCGACAGATGAGTTAAAACTATTTCATTACATTTGTCACACAATGCATCGTAGAGTATTAATTTTTTTTACTCGGGAATACAATTGAGACTTTTGTTATGTTGTCAAAAAGAAATTAATTGGGCTTTAATTTGTTTAAAATACGAATGATGTATTTAGTGATTGCACTTTGTATCTTTATATTATAGCTGGCTTTATAATTTTTCATTACATTTTTTACACGATACATGGACTTAATATGTTAACATGTGCGATATTTTTGTTGTTATTGTGATTCAATACTCGACATTTAATAAAAACCTAATGATGTGTGGAAAGCGATGGTCCATATAAAAAAACCTAACACTTTAAAAAAAGTTTACATAAGCTATACACTTATACACTTTCAACTCCGGCTACCGTACTTTCATTAACAGGCGGTTGATTTTTTGATGATTTTTTTTCTTTTTAAAAGTGGCATATAATTACTTTATTATTACTTTATTTACTTTTTTAGAAACAAAATCTGTTGTGGGTGTGTGGAATATAATTTACAAAATGTGATGCCTTAAAGGTAATAGGGACTCCAAAAAAATAATTTCATTCCTTTATAAAAATTATACCAATTCCATAAAGCCGTAAAATAAAATCGTAAAATGTAGACTTAATATACAATTCAAATATTTTTTTTTCATATTAAAACAACTATTGAATACGTTTAAAAAAGGACGATGGTTTTGGTCCAGTATGTTATAAGAGGACTTTATTTTAAGTAAGCCAGAAAAATTTTCTAACCTTTTATTGTCTAAGCGCGGTGCGCACATTTTCTTGAATTAAATACGACTGCTTTAATTACTTTCAAGTATTTTAGAAAGTATATTTAATATATCACAATTATAATGTAGCTCATTGTCTCTATATATTAAGTAGCTTTTGCCTTTTTGAGGGGTGGGGGGTAGTTCTTTATCTCATAAACACAGTTACATTTTTGTATTACTTTTAATTGTGTTATAATGTAGCGTCGTATATATTTATGAGTATTTGAGTGACATGAGAGTAGTAGAGATATTTGGGGGAACTTATAATTGTGTTTATTTAGTACATGAGGGGAATGAAAATAAAAAATTAGTTTTTATGTTCGTCGAAATAAATAATTGAATTTAAAAAAACAACAACTTCCTTTTAATTTGTAAGGGAATTTTATGTGGCACTGCTTACAGTGAATACATTCCACGTGTTAAAATGGTAAAAAGTAAATAACTTTGATATTTAAAAAATAATTTTTGCAGTGGTGTGGGTAAAAATTTCCGATATATATACATTTATATACAAAAATATATACAATTTTAACAAAGAGTGTTTCATGTAAACATACGATTGTATATTATGTCTTTAATATGAACCATTTAAATGTTCTTGATTAATTTATTTTCGTATGTCTATTTTCTATACTAATCCCTCAGTCACTCACTGGGAGTCCAAGCGGCCCGGGAAAAAAAAATCGGCCCTAATTTGATAACTTTTATTTTCCTTGAGAATTTTTTCCATCCAAACCTGAGGGCCGAGGCCTCCATAGTCATGGGCCACTTTACAAATAACAGTTTTAAAAAAACAACAAAAAACCCAAACAAACAAACAGAAAAACAATGATAAATTGCATATATGATTTATAAATATAAATTAAATACATGATCTATAATTTTGTCAATATTCAGTTCACTTAAAACATCGGTTTCTGTTAACTTAAGCATAAAAGCTTCAAGGTGTGTAGAAGACAATTAGCTTCGCAAGCGATTCTTAACGTATTTCAGTTTAGAGAAAAATCTCACACAAGCTACTTGGGTAAACGACAGATTCTATAAGAGTTTATATCCACTAAAGAGATGCTTGTATGTTTGCTCATAGAAACTCTATTCATGTAGTACAAAAAAAAGCAGCAAACATGGCATTTTTGTGTGCAATATTTGCATTTTGGAAGTTTCTCAATCTTCTCCACAACTTGGTCGTCCCAGAGTTCATGTGGCGAATCTTCATTGACGATGTTCTCTACTGAATCATCGAACATTTGGAGAAGGTATTCGTCGGGGACAGAATGTTTAAATTTGTCCCATTTCTGCGCATTCAGCTAACTCTTCTCTGAAATTTGTCGCTGTGACGCTTTCATCAAATTTAACAAGAAGACTGTGTGTGTGTGTTGTTCGTCCGTCGAATCGACGAGGACCACTCTAGTCATCCGAGGGTTGCTGAGACTGGTTTTGCCTATGTGTGCGCAGATGGCTGACAAGAGCGATCCTGGCACGGAAAGTTTGGGAACAGAAGGGACATGGGATGAATGGGTTGTCTCCTGGAGGGTTGACAGCACGGACCTTTCGGGCTTGCCTCTTCTTTTCTACGGCGTTGATCCTGTTTGCCTCACATGTCCTGGCACCTTCCTGGATGGATTGGCGCCAGGTGGACCGGTCCAATACAGCTTCCTCTCAAGAAGACTACTAAGGCGCTGCATCACTGATGTAGCAAAACCTTGTTGTTTAATATCCTCAATGTTCTGTGGATCAAGACAAGCAATATCTATGTACCAGGAATCGTAACTATCCAATCGCTTTTCAATAGTTTTTACAATTTTGAACAGGATGCAATTATGAACTTCAATGTGTATCCGTCCGCTGCATTATTTCTTACTAACTCGTGCGTTCTTTTCTCACCAGACGTCACGTTTGGTTTGTGTAAATATTTCTCTACAAAATTGCCATAATGGTAATTTCAACATTCTCTTCTTCAAACTTGTTATTAGCCCAGGACACACATCGTTTAACACAGTCAAGAAAACCATCGAAATCTCTTAAAATTTTTTTTTAACAACTTGACAGTACAATCTACATTACGTTATGCTTGCAGTGCATCAATTCCGGTGGTTTGTAAATAATTACTGTAATATTCTTAAGTATAGTTTTATAGTGACAATCATTTCAAACTTGATAAACTTACCTTGTAACGTTTGAGCTGTATCCCTGATTTTTGCATTGAATGCGTCTTATGATAATAGTTCTTGTAACATTAAATTAATTCAATGAACAATGATGTGTTTGGATCATCCAAATTTCCGAATACTTTTTTCACGCACTTTCTTTGGCCCACCATAGAGTTTCACCAATAATATTTAATCTTTGGTGTCTAGATTTCTGTTGGTGATCGACCCAAACATCCATTCTTTTATACGATCCTCCAAAGAACACCGCACATGGGTTAAGCAGATGATATAGGCTAATTGAAGAGGTCGTGGTTTGAGTAGTATCACTTAGAACAAGATTCAATTCAATGCATGTACTTAGCACCAGACATGAATTTGATGAGGTGCTACGTCACTCAACAATTTAGTAGACCCATTGTACTGTCCTTGCATATTGGCTGCCCCATCTGTAGCATTACCGACACAATTACATTCAATTCTTGAAATAATTCAAACACCTTTTCCAGTAGTAGGTGTATAGTTTGCCACACATATCAATTGTTCATGACTTGGCTTTATTATTATTACTTTTTGTTAAAAATTTTTAGTCTATAATATCACCCCACATAAGTTATTAATTGGTTTTATTTCACTGGTACTGGCGGCTCACCGGGAATTTTCCCGGCGTCCCGGCGTCCCGGTCATGTCACTTATCATTTAGCTTCAAACGTTTAATTTGAATAGAAGGTTTTAATTGCACAGACTCATAACTTAACTTTAGTTACCAAACATTTAATATGAATAGAAGGTTTTAATTGCACAGACTCATAACTTAACTTTAGTTACCAAACATTTAATATGAATAGAAGGCTTTAATTGCACAGACTCATAACAGACTCATAACCTTATAACATTAGTTACCAAACGTTTTATCTGAATAGAAGGCTTTAATTGCACAGATTCATATCTTAACATTAGTTACCAAAATATGACACAACTCAAATAAAATACTGTACAGTAATATTGTTTTCTCTTATATTTGCTAAACTAATATACTTTCCTCATAGGCTACATGACTTATGGATAGATCACAACCAAAGATACACATAATCCATATAAAAGCTCTATATATAATTGAACCCAAGAAGCCCACATTTTCGTGTCCGGAGTACCAAATTCATTTTTTTTATGTTGCTTTAAATTGTATAACTCTTATTATCCTAAATTTTATAATAGCCTAATATTAAAAAAAAAACAACTTAAATTTGTGACTCTTAAATTTAACTTGACAAATAAAAAATCTAATATCCAGTAAATAATAGAAAAAAGTGGGCGAGGAATGAAAGCAACAATGTGGCGGGTTATCAAATTTCCAAACTATAATGTCTCATCGGAAAACAGAAATAAATAATGACTTTCATCCCTTAGGGAAACAGAAACATTGTAGATGTTGAAAGTAGGACGTTTCATAAAGTGTGTAAACTATTTATGAAAATATTCTTTGTTTATTTTATATCGGGATTTCTTAAATATTTTCTTTTTTGTTTTGTTATGTTGTGTTCATGGATAAACTAGCCTTTATTATTTAATTTCTTTTAGCGTGTGAAACACCATATGTGTTTTATTTCCAAATACCATTCTTTGCTAAGCCAACTCTATAGTTATGAGGTATATTGCGATAGAAGTTTATAATTACATTTGTACCTTATTTAATTTTAAGTTTACTTCCCCAGCGCTCTTAATTGTACACACAATTGTCTCAATATTATAGAATAAAGTTGTAATATTTATATAAACTATATGTTGATTGCTCAATATTAAATTTAGGACAACATTTTATATATTACAATCAATGTTCCCTCTAAGGTTTGTTGGTCTATGTGCAAAGTGAGAAAACTCGTGGTGTGCAAAGCTGCACAGCATCCATTTTGTATGCACATTTTTTAAACAAAATTTGCAACGCGGTAAATCTAAACTACTGCGCAGTGTCGGTCAATGTCTGTGCGGCCGCTTAAAGGAAACATTGATTACAACTAGAAATCCTAACTTAACAAAAATTAAGTGATATATTTAACCTTTGTAATAGGAAGTTTAAGGCAGAACACTTCCGGTATATTTCTAGTTATATATATGTGTGTGTGTATATAAATATATATTGATGGTAGCAGGCAAACTTATCACTCAATTGTAGTTATTTCACCTGATGTTAGCTAAATGACAAATAAAAATCTTTGGATGCTGTGTAAATGTATTTTTTACAAGACTTGGAAGATAAAAACTTTATTAAAATTCGTTAGGTCATTAATTTTTTTTTTCAATCTTTTGTAGCCCTTGGCCCCTAAATTCTTTTTCGTTTCCTTTTAAGACATTTTAACAATTCAATTACACTACATTTTTTAAAACAAATTCTAACAAATAAATTCATCATGATCCAAATTGAAATAAGCTGTTGTTTTGAACTATAGATTTTATACCCATAGGGCCCCCGACCCTTATTTTATTTTTTAAAAGAAGTTTTAATAGTAAAAACACCTTTAAGTGTTTACCGGTTCTAAACACTAACTGAAATCTTAAATTATCGCTGCGAAACGCGGGTAATTCGCTAGTATTGAATATATAAAATAATCGGATGGTATAAACATGGAAAAGAATTTGTTTTTAACTAATAATGTGCTATCATTTGTGAGTGTAGGCATGAGGCTGTAGAGTCTCCAGTACAATGAGGCTGTAGAGTCTCCAGTACAATGAGGCTGTAGAGTCTCTAGTACAATGAGGCTGTAGAGTCTCCAGTACAACGAGGCTGTAGAGTCTTCAGTACAATGAGGCTGTAGAGTCTTCAGTACATACTATGAAAACTAGAGCACAGAAGCTGCCCTGACTTAAAAGTTAAAGATGGTGTTTTCTTTTAGAAAATCAATGTACATGTATCTATATATTAACCCCCCCCCCACATATTATGTCCTTATGGGGTTTATAGCTAACCATATACTCGGGACTCATTTCATTGAAGTTAACGGCCATAAAATATGGACGACACCTGCCTTGGTCTTTTTTTTATGTCGGACTCTCCTGGTCTAGGGTCGTGAAGGTCACGTCAATATAAATAAATACACGTCCTCCGGGTACATGGATATATGTATTACAGAAGCTTATATTTATTTGTATTCTGACAGGTATAAGACATAACATATAATATTCAAGCCGTGTGTAGAATGAGAGAAATATTACATTCTGTAATCCGTAAAGACACCGGCGAATCAAAGGATTGAATTTATCCTTACGATATCATATCTTAACTTAATATATTACAGACAATCCAATTCAAAATAATACTGCGTCATACGCGTATCCATGGTTTATGTCCAGTCTTGCATTTTTATAAGATTTTAAAATGTCGACAGTGTATTGGCTTTTCTGCTTTGTCCAGGCAACATATTGGAATCCCGAACGCGAAAACAAAGTGAATTTGTATGTTTTGTTCTAGCATACATAAATAGAAAAACTGTTAACTCTTAGCCTATACCTATCTGATGATTGCATCAGTTTATCTTTGTGCTGTGTTTGCAATTTAGGGTTTATTGCCTTAAATATTAATACTACGCTGCTCTTTTGTTCTTTCATCCTCTGGTGTTTCCAGGTTATGACCTAACTGATTGTGTTGCCCCGATCACTTGATTTTTTAAAATTGTATGTTATTTAACGGGTTGAAAATTTAGGGTAAAAAAAGGTTAATATGTAGGTTTAATGGAATTATTGGATTCGGAAATGAGCCCATTAAAATACGGCAATAAAAGAAAGGGATTAATGCAATGCATAGACAAATAGTTTGAAAAAAAGGGACCTATCAAATAGCATGACCAATAAAGTTGTAGTGGGATCAAATTAATATAGTGGTACCAATGAAATAATGGGACCTAGGCTGTAGTGGGATCATAGTAATAGGGGTACCAATGAAATTATGGGACCTAAGCTGTAGTGGGATCAAATTAATATAGTGGTACCAATGAAATAATGGGACTTATGCTGTAGTGGGATCAAAGTAATAGTGGTATCAATGAATAATGGGACCTATGCTGTAGTGGGAATCAAAGTAATAGTGGTACCAATGAAATAATGGGACCTATGCTGTAGTGGGATCAAATTAATATAGTGGTACCAATAAAGCAGTGTGACTATCGCAATACTTTGGTCCAATTTTAGAAAATTGAAAAAAATAAATATTTTGGGCAAAATCGCAATGGTCAGTATGTTAAGTGAATATTTACATCATGCTTACAAAATATTTAACCATAAAACTGTTTAGCTAAAAGAATCTTTGGCACATGTAGAAATGTTAAATGTATTGGTGTCGTTAATTTACATATTGTTGTCCTCAATTTGCCCAGCTTGTAGTTTAAATTGTTATTTTTTTTGTCTTGGGAAGGTAATTACATACAAAAGTCTCATTTCACATTTCCATTCCGATGTTATTACATATTTATTCTTCCTACTCCCATGAATATTACCGGCAATGATTACCCAATGATTACCCGTCACAGAACAACCGATTTGATTTTTTTGGTTGGAAACATGACCAGAATTTTTTAAAAATTGCGTTGGAAACCCTAACACTAATTTTATCCTTGACCTGAATATTTGAACGTTTCTTCCTACTGATTGCTCGATACCAAAACAATTTTGATCATCACAAAACTAGTTCTCTCTGAGGACTCTGCTTTAATCTTATGCTATTGTTTTAATCAAATTGAAAACAACAACAACAACAACAAACAAACAACAAACAAACAAAAACAACAACAATAAAGTGATGTGTGACAGATGTGAGCGGTTCTTTTGATCTTACTTAAACAAATGATTTAATCTTCGCAACTGACAAAACTTACTTTAAATTTGACGATCGATAACAATGTGTGCTATAAAGTCTGATTTTGTTAAAGATTGTTGGGAAAAATTGTCGGATATTTACTGAATGCTCATTTGGCGAAGAATTGTGTTGTGACTTGTGAGTTCATCGATCTCATTGATACGCTTTGTATTTTTTATTTTAAAAAAACGCAACAAAACCAACATCACTATCGACCCATCTACCGCGGGTAGCAGCAATTTACCATGGTATCCGCCAGCCGTAACGTTGTTACAAACAATGAAAGTTGTCTTGGACCAGTCAAGAGGTCCCATTTATCAGTCGGTCAATTGATCTACGATCAAATGTTTAATTGTTGGCAGCCAGCGAAGTTCGATAAGAATGTGATCAAGCTTTCTAAACGCCTTCTGATATCTCGAAAATGGCATTTCTCAAGTTGTAATGTGTTGATAGAAGTGTGTCAACTCATAAGAATGTGTGCGTGTGTGTGTGTGTATCATATGTGTAAATGTATCAGGCTCTTATCTGAATGAAATTATACAAAAGATGCGTCAAAAGATTTTTAATAAAAATTTAACGAACTTACTGAAAAATAAAGTGATTTCAAAATACCGAAGTTTAGCTTTTTAGAAATCTCTTCGGGAATTTAAACAGTTTCACTCTACTCAGCACCCGAAGCAAAGCTAACATTAACACAGCGGGGCCATAGAACAGCCTAAACAAAAAATATATCGGTGAAACTATCTAAAGAACGACGAGCGACCATTGTAGTAGTAGCCTGCAGACATAAATTTGACAAGTAAATGTATCCGATAGTTCGTTGTGCTACTGTCGGCCATTATCACAAACTTGGTTCAACATGGGCCTCCGAGGTATATATATATATATATATTTATATATATA
>MUZC01000044.1:297224-379331 GCA_002072015.1 Radix auricularia
AAAAAAATAAAATAATAAAATAAAAAAATAATAAAATAAAATAAAAATAAAATAAAATAAATAAATCCATTTAAGGGAACAAGCTATTTAATTGAGCTGAACAACCAGTAGACACACGGAGGTTTTAACTCTGCTAAACTAAATCCTTGTTGATTCATTCCGACAAAAAACGGCAAACTAAGTCTCCATTGACTTTTTAAACCTTCAGTTACCGTCTATCTGTTCCTATGAATACAGGCCGTATAATCGGTGCTACGGGACAATGAATGAATCAATGTTTACCTTTCTCTCCAACCGATACCCTTCCCATGCAAGCTATTGCGCATTTTGACGTCACCACCACTAAAGTCCTCAGTTCGGGTTCACGGACGAGAACTCTTCTCTGTCAATCAGAACAATTCCCCAAACACAAAAACAAACGCTTTAATTAAAAGATAATTCCCTAACCCACGGGGGCTTAGTTTCCCGCCGTGGGGTCATGGGACTGAATAAAACAACAGGAAGAGTCAGTTTTATCTGGAAATGTTTAGCGCTAAAAATGACATATGATTGTTTGTTGTCACGTGTACTCCATAACACAGAATGTCAAAGTTTGGGTCATGCACTCAGACGCATAAGTTTAAAAGGACACAGGTTTTCATGTATAGGATTCTTGATTCTGTCACAAATTTCTCAATTAATCAGTAAATATTTTTATCGATTAAAAATCCCTGCCTTTACGTGGATTGGAACCATGTAGGCCATATAAACTCGTCCTTTTAAAATAGGGAAGTTATCAAATGATAACAAGAAAACATGCTCAAACTTCGAAGATTTATAAGACAGATGTAGATCTAGAATAGTTATGCTATGTATGCATCACTGTGACTTGAGGATATATACAGCAACATAAAAAAATTATGAAAACGATTGCAGAAGCAGAATGCTTAAAAAACAACTGATTTCTCACTTTGTATAAAAATATGGAACAAGCGACAGTAAAATGTTTACTCCAACCGTAAATTGGCGTCACCACTGTTTTCTTAATGAGCTGTTACAGGTCCTCATTGGTCCAAGTTTCTCCAAGGTCAAGGTGGCCAAGAAAATGAAATAAACTCAATGGTAATAGTTAATTTTTTGTGGAATATTCGCTCATGTAATTTTGATTTTATAGCATAATTTAATTAAACAATATGAAAGATTTTGCAGAAAATAATGTGATGTCAAATATTGTATATCAGGGGTTTTAGATCACCGTAAGGTGCTTATGGTGCCCGCGTTTTTCAAAAGCCCAAGTAACTTGTTTGATAAATTCGAAATCTTCAACTTCTTGAAATGTGCACGAAGTATTTTATAATATTTAATCCTCAAATCCTATTTTTGCATTGTTCTCTTTTTCAAAATTAAAATACAAGCTGAAACATTGACGTCACATACTACTTTACGCAGAGAAACACCTCATGCTCTGTCAATCTCGAACCAAAATTTTACCTTTCTTTTTAAACTGCTATGTACTGTTGTAATATGCCCCTGAACGTTACGGAGCCAGTGACTTTGGCTTCTATATTGTGTATTATTATTCTCATGTAATCGCATTTTGGGATCACTGCAATAATCTTTTTAAATCATTCTAAGCTAGATGGAAATATAAATTATATACCTACGATGCCTTCATTCTAAAGTATCAATTGAGAATCAAAATTGGGAAATAATTTCGTGTTGTTCGTCATCTTAAATAATGCTTACGGCATTTTGCTGAGAAGTTTTGGAACGCTAACTGTGGCAAAATGGACTTAGTTTACAACCCTAAGTGAACACATCACTGATTTCTATTAAAATGTTTGTCAAGTTATATAGCTCCAAACTCAACACACACACACCTACACACGCGCACTTTCACGAAAATATTGTCATATATCAACATGAAAACCTTGCTAACATATCATGTATTATTGGTGGAAATTTCAACGTGGCTTGATAGAATAAAGGTTTTAGACAGAAAAAAATCCCTGAGATCAAAGCGAAGGCCACTTGAATATTAAATTGTTCGTTTCCCCGTTGCTGAAAAAAAAAATCGAGAGCGGGCCTGAAGGGTATGGGTCATAAAAATTTCCTTTAAAGTCTCCGCATGCACCAAAAAACTTAAATGTTAACGTAAGCTCCCTATGAACTCGGGGCACTAGAGCTAAGCTGTTAAATCTCCGCCTGAATCTCAGCAGGTTCTAGGAGATCTCACACATCAGACACTTATCTGATTTATTAGGATTTTGACTTACGCTTTCTCCTCCTATTTTTTTAATATCCTAGATGTCCTTTAACTTTCAGTTTATATTTTTTCACATATTTTATTAGGAACCCTAATTCTCAAACACTTTAATCTTTAATGACCTCAGTTATAAATAGATAGTTATCGGCATGTATTTTTATTAAAATTTTGCTTAGAGATAAATCAAATTTTAGCACAATTTATGAGATAATATTTCCGAAGACAAAAACACTTTAGGTGTATGAAATTTTTATTTTTCTTGTTTTCGTTTAGGGAGGTAAAAATTTTGGGGGAATAGAGCTTGTATAACATTGTGATATAATAGGTGAAAATAAAATTTCTCTACGCTAAAAAAAAAAAAAAAAAAATATCTGAAATACATTTTCCTAAATTTGTTTCTTAAGCAAAGATTTTAATGTATCTTTAAAAAATTATTACCATTATGATTTATTATTTTGATTATATATTCATTTAATTTTCATGGAAACCAGATAAAATACTAGAATCTTAAGTTTTTAGGAATCGCTATAGAGCAGCGATGGCGAACCTTTTTGGGTCCGCGTGTCCGAAATTCAATTAAAACATATATATATATATATAGTAAAATACCAACACAAAGTTTCAGCAAAGTGGTTTGATTGTGAAAATAATATTTGTGTTTCGTGACTGCTGATGAGGCTCTGCATTTCGCCCGTGGCACGCGTGGCATTGGTTTGCCGTCCCTGCTATAGAGGGTAGAAGGTAAGGCAATATGGCTTTCATTATTACTCAAGCAACGTAAAGTAAATTTTTCTAGTATTTACAAAAAGATTTTCTCAATTATTAATGACGTTCCATTGATTGATATTTGGAACTGGAGATTTAAGGTGTTTATTATTGTTGTTGTTGTTGTTGTTATTATTATTAGAAGAAGAAGATGATGAGATTATGGGGAAATGGAAAGAGGAAAAAACCTAATTTTCTTACCTTAACTTATCTTATCTATACATGAAATCATAAGTAAAAAATCGCTTTCTGTATTCGTTCCAATTCACTGCGAATCATTGAACTAGGGCTGTTAACTAAGCTATTACTGCTGCCTGGACGTTGTAAAAAGGTGGTCTATGGTGGCCTTTTGTTTCAACTCAGATCATTATATTGTAAACATATCTTCACTTCAGACACACACACACAAAAAAAAACAATTAAAAAAAAACATTAAAAAAACAAACAAAACCCACATCACAGTGATATGTCTGGAGTTCATTGTGAAGAGAATGACAGGAAGCCAATGACACGAGACTAGTAATAGAACATGTGACAGCGATAGACGAGATTTAACGATTAAATAAAAGTGACAGGAGACTACAGTGACAGACGACTACAGTGACAGGAGACTACAGTGACAGACGACTAAAGTGACAGACGACTACAGGGACAGATGACTACATGTGACAGACGACTACAGTGACAGACGACTACAGTGACTGACGACTGCAGTGACAGACGACTACAGTGACAGGAGACTACAGTGACAGACGACTACAGTGACAGACGACTACAGTGACAAGAGACTACAGTGACAGGAGACTACAGTGACAGGAGAATACAGTGACAGGAGAATACAGTGACAGGAGACTGCAGTGACAGGAGACTACAGTGGCAGGAGACTATAGTGACAGGCGACTACAGTGACAGGAACCTGCAGTGACAGGAGACTACAGTGACAGGACAGGAGACTACAGTGACAGGATAATCTAAATTGACAGGAGACTACAGTGACAGGCGACTACAGTGACAGGCGACTACAGTGACAGGCGACTACAGTGACATGCGACTACAGTGACAGGCGACTACAGTGACAGGAGACTACAGTGACAGGAGACTACAGTGACAGGAGAATCTACAGTGACAGGAGAATCTACAGTGACAGGAGAATCTACAGTGACAGGAGAATCTACAGTGACAGGAGAATCTACAGTGAAAGGAGAATCTACAGTGACAGGAGAATATACAGTGACAGGAGAATCTACAGTGACAGGAGAATCTACAGTGACAGGAGAATCTACAGTGACAGGAGAATCTACAGTGACAGGAGACTACAGTGACAGGAGACTACAGTGACAGAAGACTACAGTGACATGAGACTACAGTGACAGGAGAATCTACAGTGACAGGAGACTACAGTGACAAGTTACTGCAGTGACAGGATACTGTACAGTGACAGGAGACTACAGAGACAGGAGACTACAGTGACAGTGGACTACAGTGACAGGAACTGTAAGTGACAGGAAACTGTACAGTTACAGAAGACAGTACAGTGACAGGAGACTACAGTAGCAGGAGACTACATTGAGAGACTGTACATTGACAGGGGACTACAGTGATAGGAGACTTCAGTGACAGGCGACTACAGTGACAGGAGACTACAGTGACAGAAGACTGTACAGTGACAGGAGACTGTACAGTGACAGGAGACTACAGTGACAGGAGACTACAGTGAAAGGAGACTACAGTGACAGGAGACTGTACAGTGACAGGAGACTACAGTGACAGGAGTCTGTACAGTGACAGGAGACTACAGTGATAGAAGACTGTAAAGTGAAAGGAGACTTCATTGATAGGCGACTACAATTGTAGGAGACTGTACAGTGACAGGAGACTGTACAGTAACAGGAGACTGTACAGTGACAGGAGACTACAGTGAAAGACAGGCAACTGCAGTGATAGGAGACTACAGTGACAGGAGATTACAGTGACAGGAGATTACAGTGACAGGAGATTACAGTGACAGGAGACTGTACAGTGAAAGGAGACTACAGTGACAGGAGACTGTACAGTGACATGAGACTACAGTGACAGGAGACTGTACAGTAACAGGAGACAGTACAGTGACAGGAGACTACAGTGAAAGACAGGCAACTACAGTGATAGGAGACTACAGTGACAGGAGATTACAGTGACAGGAGATTACAGTGACAGGAGATTACAGTGACAGGAGATTACAGTGACAGGAGACAGTACAGTGACAGGAGACTACAGTGACAGGAGACTACAGTGACAGGAGACTACAGTGACAGGAGACTACAGTGACAGGAGACTACATTGAGAAACTGTACAATGACAGGGAACTACAGTGATAGGAGACTGTACAGTGACAGAAGACAGTACAGTGAAAGGAGACTTCAGTGATAGGTGACTACAGTGACAGGAGACTACAGTGACAGGAGACTGTACAGTAATAGGAGACAGTACAGTGACAGAAGACTACAGTGACAGGGGACTACAGTGACAGGGGACTACAGTGACAGGAGACTACCGTGACAGGAGACTGTACAGTAATAGGAGACAGTACAGTGAAAGGAGACTTCAGGAACAGGAGACTGTACAGTGACAGAAGACTACAGTGACAGAAGACTACAGTGACAGGGGACTACAGTGACAGGAGACTGTACAGTGAAAGGAGACTTCAGTGACAGGTGACTACAGTGACAGGAGACTACAGTGACAGGGGACTGCAAATGACAGGAGACGGTAGAATGACAGCAGAATGCTTTTAAAAGCAGAGATCATCGGTGACCACGACTTTGAGGTAATGAATAGATCATAAAATGAACGGTTGTAGAACTGGTCTCTTATATACACCAGACCCAGTGGCTCCAACAGGCTGGCACCTGGTGCACCGAATAATACCTTTTATTTGGGGGGGGGGGGTTAACAGGTAACACCACAGGCTTCCAGCTCATTAAACACATTTTGTGTAGTAAAGTTGTAACAAATCCTGTTTCATTTCTTTAATTGGTTGCTTAATGTTACAGTAAAAATTCTAATTGACATTAATAAGGGGGTATATTTTTTATATTACAACTGGACTTATATTTCTAAGGATAATCATAACTTTACAATAGCTCTCGTCAGTGTACACTAAAACTAAGACTTTTGAACTTAGTATTCGGGGATGTCTTACATAGAGCGTCTCAAAGCGAAAACTCGTGACTATCGGAATTTGCTAAAATTTAAAATAAGTTTCAATTTAAAAAAAAAATGTTAGCATGCTTAACTGGTATTTCCCAGTGCCACCTGTTGTTAAGTTAAATTCTTTTAAGGATACATGGATACGCGATCCGATCCGTATAAACTCTGATCACAACGTATGTGCTTAATTAATGTTAGCAGTATTTATGGTTGGTTCGGGAACGTTTTTATTCTTTCTTTTTTGATGATATTCGTTCTTTTCCACTACTTTAAGTATTTATTCTTTAAGTTTCCGTTAAATTCTAATATTTTTTCAGAAAAATAATGAATCAATTGTTTGTTAAAATATCTGACAATTCCATTTCACGAGCAGTAGCTGACTGAAGCTTTCAGAATATAAATATGCACTTCTCAAACCTAGATAAACAATTGAACTTCTCAAACCTAGATAAACAATTGAACTTCTCAAACCTAGATAAACTATTGAACTTCTCAAACCTAGATAAACTATTGAACTTCTCAAACCTAGATAAAGTATTGGATTTCTCAAACCTAGATAAACTATTGAACTTCTCAAACAAAACCCATGAAAGTGAAATCACTTCTAATGTTTTGCCCACAAGCTCTAAGAACAAGAGAAACTACAACAAATAGTATACAGACCTTCATCATCAGATGCATAAGAGACATACTAAAGACAAATTGGTCTTAAAAGATAGAAAACACGAAGTTGTGGGAGATGTGTTGACAGGTAACAATAGGAAAACAAGTCTAGGAAAGAAAAATGGACACAATTTACTATCACAAAAGACACACACAAAAAGAGCAAGACAGTCGCTGGATTAGAACCCTATAATGATCTTCTTATCTTATCTATACAGACGCTCCTTCTATGCTGAAGATAATTGCATCCACAGACCATGACGGATGATCTGTTGGCAAGTGATGCAGCGTTCACAGGCCACGGCTATGAGGGTTCCGCCCATTACCCAGCCGCCTAACAAGTGTTAGGTACACAGTCGGAGCTGGGTGACTAAGGGATTTCCTAGGCCCCGGAAACACATCCTTCGCAGGGATTTGAACTTGTGACCATCAGTACGCCACCCGAGCACGCTGCCACTCGACCACCTTGTCGTGTCCGCCAAAATACAGCAGTAAAAATATCTAGTGACTGGTGTATTGGATGAGAATGAGAGAATTTAAAAGAGTTTTGAATAAGTACAACTTGAAAAAATAAATTTTTAAAAGAATAAGTAAAAACGAAAACAAGCTAACAAGAGATAATGCCAAGTGACCATGTAGACTTGTAACAAGGCCAAGGCCTTTTGTTCCTCTAGGAATGGCAAGGATAGAGAACGATTTTCTAGATGAGCGTTGTATCAATGCATATTATGTTTCTGTAGTTCACATGGGGTTAAGAATCTTCACCTTTACCCACCATTTCAGATATATTTCTCGACACCCTAAAACATTCATATTAGTCCCAACGAAGTGAACTGGGAAAATTCATGTCAACAACCCCACTAATTTAGGTCACTCACCTGTCAACTTACCGAATCTTGGGTCTTAAACGTCAGCCGTCACATTTTTTATTGGCCACTTGAGATTTGAATGGTGGCCACTTTCTTGGGCCATCTGGCAATGAAGTCAACGCTTGACGGTTCCCGGGTCAATTTGTCAGTCAACTAGACTTATTGTTTTCAACTTTCCGTGGTAACTTCTGCAGCTTTGTTATTAGAAAAAAACATTATTAAGTTCATTGACATTTGACCCTTATCAAATGTCATTTCATAGACACAAATCTTAAATTTACTGGGTCTTGTTGGGGGGGGGGGATGGAAGAGGGAGATGGTAGTGCGACTACGAGTGCCTCTTGTCATTTGTCTACAATCTTGAAAAATATTGATACTCGGTAACAGATATTAGTTTTTTCGTTTTCAATAAGGGTTTAATAAATCTGACTACCATTATATAGTTTAACATTTTGTTATGACTAAGAGTTTAATAAATCTCACTACCATAACATAGTTTAGCTTTTAAATAATTTTCAGCTGGAATCGTAGCCTGACAACTCATCTTATGTATATTTTTATATTAATTGCTTTTTTGTTGTTGTGAGGGAGGGCTTTTTTTTGAAGGGGGGATCGGGTGATAGAAATAAAGAGTTAAAAAGAAACTCATACACATAACTGACTTAGCATACATGCCAACGCAAAAAAACTTGAAATACATTTGTTATTCTGTCTAATTTCATTGTTGGTTAAATCAATTTATTGCCCTAATGACAACTAGTTTTATGTTGAAGGAATGTGTCTTCCCATCAAATTTTTTGAAGTATTTATCGGTATTTATAGCTTAACCACGTCTTAAACCGTCTTTACGGATGTGACATAACTTGATCAATGTGAGTGTTTCTTTTAAACCTTTTTGACATAACTTGATCAATGTGAGTGTTTCTTTTAAACCTTTTTGAAAACCTTTTTGACATAACTTGATCAATGTGAGTGTTTCTTTTAAACCTTTTTGACATAACTTGATCAGTATGAGTGTTTCTTTTAAACCGTTTTGACATAACTTGATCAGTGTGAGTGTTTCTTTTAAACCGTTTTGACCGTTTTGACATAACTTGATAAGTGTGAGTGCTTCTTTTAAACCGTCTTTACCGATGTGACAAAACTTGATCAGTGTGAGTGCTTCTTAGGCAAAGGGTCAAGCATTCTATCGCACTTCTTCCATCAGTAAACCCCTAAGGCTGCAGGTGCTACCCAGAAGCGCCACTAGGATTGGTGTCAGCCAGTGTGGTAGTTCATGGTGTCACCCCCTTACGACTTACCCCATAAACCTCCGCCAGTGCCGCAAAAACGGGGAAATAGAGACTAGTAAACTTTGGTGTCATCACCAGTGATGGCGTCACCCGGTGCGGTCCGCACTCATGCACCCCCCTACTGACGCCTCTGGATCCACCATCTCCGCCCCCTACCTATATTACCACCAATGACATTATCTTGTAATCCCCTGTCAATGGGCCCGTCTTTCAACTGATCTACCTGATTTGTTAGTGGTGGTTGGGGGCGGTTAGGAGGCCACTTTAACCGATACAGTGGTGAACACGCTCACCTGCTTGTTTTATATCGATCTAATAATTCATAACTTCTTCACCTGTGTGTCCCCACAAGTCAATCCAGACTTTGTCAGGCCATTCAGGCTATGACTGACACATAGAGCAATACTCCTGACCAGATAATATCTTTAATTTTTATATTTTTTGTTACATCTGAAGGCAAAAGTATCCGCACCAGAACCGATTTTATGATTTTAAAAACGGACATATAAATATGAAAGGTTTGAAAAGCCTTTGACGGAGGTTTTTGCAGAACGCATTCCTAAGTTATATATTACAGACGCTCCTTATATACACAAAAGATTATTCCGTCCTTCCCTTATTCATGTTTCATGTCCAGTCTAGCATTTTTGAGTCTCAAAAGTTGATAGAGGCAAAGAAAGAAAACAATTATGTCTCTACTTTATTTCTTCTATCCCTTTAATCAACATTTAGATCAGGTGTTCAGGCTTTTTTAAAAATTGTATTTTAAAAAAAAAATAGAGTTTCATGTTTTTTACCGTCGTGATCCACGAGTACTACGTGGTTTTGCAGCATTGTTTGTTCTTTCGGGGATACTTAGCCCTAATCTTGCCGGAATTTCGCATTGGAGTTGAGAAATTTGAGGTCTTAGTGTTTTAAATTCAGCTTTTTAAATTATTTAAACATTTAGTTTTTATTACTATGGTAGAAAATGTTTGCGAATATTCCCCACCCCCTNTATATATATATCTTTATATCTCTCTCTCTTTCGATCTCTCTCTCTCTTTCTCTTCCCCCACTTCTTCTCTATACCAATCACGGATTTTCAATGTCGTCAATATCAAGGGACACCACTGCGAGTTAACTACCCCCGAATAACATTTGTACCCTGGCTATGGCCCTCAAACCTTCTTTTATCTACGTCACCAAAGTTCTCTCTCCCCCCTCCCCTTTAAATCTTCCCACAAAATCAGTCTCACGTCTCTTTGCACCAACAGAAGGGCCGAAAACCCCGTGTCGTGTGTGCGTGAAGGGGGGGGGTAACTCGTAATCTCGTCAAATTCTGCAGAACGGCGAACAGATTACCGGCTTTCATTGGGTTCATTGGCTACAATAAAACACGTTTCCAAACATGAAACATTGAGGCTCATGACTGGCTTCATTCATACATGGGAGAGGGGTGGAGAGAGAGAGAGAGAGAGAGAGAGAGAGAGAGAGAGAGAGAGACGGGGTTGTGTTTGGACAGAGGAGGGGGAAGGGTTACCGCTTAAAGTCAGAGGGCGGCGCAGAGAAATCTGAAAACTGTTTTATTTTTCTATCATTATTTTATAACATTCATATATTTGACGCTTCGTTCTCATAGTAGGATACGAGGCACGCGGAAAATGCGGTTTTGACAAAGCTAACGACAGTGGCGTAGCTAGGTATTGGTAGAGGATTTGGGCCCCGGGGGCTTAACCTCTTTGGGGGTCCCACATACACGGCGGGAGCGCAATATTTAATTTTTAAAAAATTCGGACCCCCCTCAAGTGGAGGTGGGGGGGGGGGGCTTTCGAATTAGGACCCCCTCTTCTAGCTACGACACTGGATAACGGATTATGACTTTACTCAATTCACTGGAATCGTTCCTCTTTTCAACTGCGTCTGAGTGTTTGGAGGAATTATTTTATTTAACTGATTTGCTATTGGAAGAAAAAAAATCTTGTAGGTATGTTTGTATGTGTTTTTAATGATTGAGGTTCGTTGCTTAGCTGCGTTAAAACATCAGGGGAAATTACCTTTGCGGTTAATATTTAGGAAGTGATAAACTTTAAAAAACAATATTGAATTAAACACTTGTTCCCGAATAGATAATAATATTCCTCTAGGGACTATGAAATGCACCTTCCTACGCGTAGAAATGAATCAGAAGACAGGGTTGGTATCATATTGTTACTAATCAAGCCCAAACAATATACATCCTATATCAATAATCTTCTGTAAAGATGGTACATATGTAACAGATAAAATAAGATCATTTGTCTCGAAGTAGCTCACACTTACATGTATGTCACAGTAAAATGGTACTATTAAAAACTTTTAAACAAACATTGAAACATTCCTTGAAAGTTAAGATTTTTAAAAACATTTTATTTAAAGAAAAATTACAGTAGAACGTCTTGTAACGAGAAAATTTCCTTCCAGAATCTCACTCGTTAAGTGAAACATCAGTAAAATGAAAGAAAAAACCCTATACTAATCAATGTAAAATTCGATAAAGCGTCCCATGCTGATAAAATAATCATTTTTCAAATTTTTCTGTTAACATTTAGAATACTCAAATAACATTTATTATGAATTAAACACAGATGAATGCATTGGCGGTGAAGTCCCGGCTCACAATTGAACGTCGAAAAAAGGGGACTTCCCCTTTCTGCCCAACTCATTATGCGAAATATCGCTCATTAATTAGGCTATGGTTACACTGCACGCGAGTTCGCTAATCTGGTATAGATATAGTCTACGCGCGAACGCGTATCTGAAAAGTAATTTCTAGGGTGGTACACTGCAAGCGTTTGCTTCAGCTGATATCGCGCGAATTTCATTGTCTATCTTGACAATAACCTTTAACCTTTATCCTTTTGGCTATTTAAACACATATTTTGTGTGTTTGTATAGACTTCACCTCCTTTCGTTTTTATTTGTTTAGCTTAACAACCACTGTTGTTATCAATAATTAATACTTGCATATAGAATTAGAATATATAAAAATCAAATAAATCTCCCCCCCATTCTTTCATTTGATGGGTAAAGATCAGAGTGACATGTGGTTAAATCCATATCTTGTAGAGAGAGAGTAAGAGTGTTGAATTTCATACATCTAAATTCGATCGCAACATTGACATAGTTCATTGTTTCCTATTAGCCTTTTTTGAGGATGCAGGCGCTAGAATCACTTGCTCCCTTATTCACATTTTTTTGCTTGTATAGCGGATTTCTCGTTAATGAGAAGTGCTCGTTATGAGAAGTGCTCGTAATGAATGAGTCCACTGTATTATACAAATATTTTTTTTAAACTTCTACTTTGGTTCCCATGGCAACCAAAATAAATATTTTGCTCCTATTAATTTGAGAATGTATTTTTTAAAGTTTTAAAATAGAAGCGCTAGGCGTTCTTTATAAATAAAGAAAAATGTCATATAAATTAAATAAAATGTCAAAATATTATAATTTCTTCTGCAGAAAATTTTAATATAATGGAATTATAATTTTTCAATTATAAACCTTTCATGGTGATGGGTCATTAGCTCCATATTGAAATGAAGGTCTCGTAAATGTTGTTTAATATATTTTAAAATATGTAGCATTTTACTACTGCGGCTATTTGATAGAAATAATCTTAAGAAGATATTCCTCTTTTTTTCCACAGACAATCATGTCAGTTATTTCAGTGTTGTTTTCTTTAAATAAAAATCCTGTACAAGTTTTAGTGTTGAATTTTGATGCTGACCCCTTATATTAGGATTTTTAAATGATTTTTTTAAATTAAAACTATGCTGTTCAGCAATTTATTATTTCCAGATTTTGTGTTCGTAAAAAGCTTTTGTGTTACTTAAATGTTTTTGTGTACCTAACAAGTTTGTGTGTACCTAAAAGGTCTAGATCAAAGTGGCAAAACCACGGCTCGCGAGTCACGAGCCATATGAGGCTCTCGTGTCTTCACATTGCAGCTCGTGAGCCATATGAGGCTCTTCTGTCTTCACATTGCGGCTCGTGAGCCATAAGAGGCTCTTCTGTCTTCACATTGCGGCTCGCGTACAGTTTATGAAAGATATGATGCAAAGACTACTAGAAGAATTCAAAGCCAGCTTTAAGGCCCATAGTGCTTTATACGGCTATCAACACATTTTTAAAAAAAAAGTCTCTTAGTAACAACAGGTCTTGCCCACCTGATCTAGATTGTTGTCAAAAGGATTCTTTCGTATCTCATCACTATGTTTACGTGTGATGCTCGCCCGTTCATTTTACAACCACATGCGATATTTTCATACACGATACTTTCATATGCGATATTTTTATACACGAAAATTTCATTAACGATACTTTCATACCCGATACTTTCATACCCGATACTTTCATATGCGATACTTTTATCCACGATATTTGCATAATTAATAATAAATAATATAATAGTCCAAGTCACTGGATCTGGAACGCTGAGGAGCGATGTACGACAGACTACAGCAGTTAGTTGAAAAATCGTGTGGTGATTAGCGCTATAAAAATTTCAATATGATGACGTCACTGTTTGGTGTGCATCGGTGCGCAAAATACAACCCCTATTATTAAATACTTTGCGTGCATTTCAGAAAGTTTAATATTTCGTATTTATCAAAAAAGGACAAGTTAGTTGGGCTTTTGAAAAAGGTTTGCGCCGTAGGCGTCCTTAAAAAAGGGGGCGCCGTAGGCGCCACGGCGCCCCGGCAACAATCTAGTATTTATATAATTGATATAACACAAAAGATATTGTAGAAAACAAATTATATTATATCTCCTAAACGCAACGTTTAAAAAGAAATCTGTTGTCCTACACTGCAGAGCAACCTTCAATGCTCGGGGCAAGGTCACTCTAATGGTCCCTAATTTAAGGAACTCTCATATCAACTTCCACTTGACCCTTACTGTCCACTACAGCACACGTTTCTGTAAATTCTGATCATGAGACATTTCTACTTATTTTTTATGCATTTTATTTCGTTTAGATTTTTTAAAAAATAAATAAAGCTTTTACTTTCTATTTATATCTTTTTATGTTTTTGCGATCCGGGTCGTGCACCTAGATCGATAGTTGCAGGGAAATCCCTGCACTACCCAACTGATACACTGAACTGTTACAGTTGCCTTTATAGTTTTGTCACAAAGGTCGTTCACAGGTGGCATGTTTTAATCAGGGAGGTCTTTAATCATTGGAACACGGCTGCTGCATTTTCGCACACCTAATTTTACTCACCTTTTCTTTACCAGTCCTCTCACCTCAGTGCACCTTCCGAGTCCAGCCCTTTAAAAAAAAGATATTATAGATAGCTGGTTTCCTATGTGAACCTTACAATCATCAATTTTTGTATCTCTGCTAGAACAGGAAAATCCAGCTAAAGACGAGCAGAAATATATTTAAATAGAGGCCATAAAAAACTAATTTCAAAGTTACCCGGAAATGTAAGGTTTCGTAAGGCAGACGGTTCCTGACAGGGGTAGTGGCGTTGTCAAGGGCATCGTCATCATTGCATAGTCATCAGTGCATCGTCATCAGTGCATCGTCATCTTTGCGCCATCATCACTGCGCCATCTTCATTGCACCACTTTTCGTCACTCCGTACTAATGTGATAAGTCAACGATTTTTTTTTTTTGGGGGGGGGGGCAGTTAGTGAGGTATAATTACTAATTTTGATGTTTAAAATTTTCTAGTAATAAAATTAAAATAAAATTATTTTAAAAACCCATAAATTATTAACTTTTACTTTCATTATCCATTTGATTTGACCCATCACTAGTTACCACTATGTCATCATGCAATCACAGGGACATGCCTTAAATATTGAGAACCGGCGAATTACCCCCCCCCCCCACTTTATGTATGGCGGCAGCCTATCTGTTATCACCAACCGCTACCTACTAAAACCGCGCGCTGGTAGCCCAGGATCAGCTTGGCGGCTGATCAGTGGCGTAGCTAGGGTCATGTGCGCCCGGGGGCAAGACACAAATTCTGCGCCCCTTGACGGACCGAAAAATTCTGGGGGCTCACTGAGCCCCCAAGGAAAAATTTGAAATTTTACGGTTTATATGGTTCATTTTTTGAAGCAAATGATTTTTTTAATGAAATACAATACAGACTAATAATTCTTTATACGTTTATAAACAATTTATTTGAAAAAAAAACTCTACTTATTATACATGACTCGAATAGACATAATCTAAAATAAATTGATCTTCCTTGATTTGAAGGTCGTCAATCTCGCTGTTAAAATTGATATTCTCAAGTGTTCTCTTTCGATGCTAAGGAGTGCAAGATCTTGATCCATTGAAGCACGTAATTAAGACAAAATAAGGTTTACTTTGCTGAAGGACCGCTCACAGCTTTTAGTTGAAACAGCAATTTTTAGAAGTATTTGAGGTGAAATGCGCAGATTCGGATATACGTCATCTCCATATGAAACAATAAAATCCAGAGGATCCAAAGTAGTTTCCGGTAGAACTTCAGTCCGGGTACTGAGCATCTTTTTTATTATTTGATTTGATGTTCACAATTCGTAGAAATTAGCAAAATCTAAGCAATTATAACGAAGCGTTTCGACTTTTGTTTCAGCAAGAAGAGATTTGACGTATAGTAACTTGTAAAAATCCAAATTTGTTGTTTAGGTTGTTCAAGACGTAAAATCCGTATTGATATCTCCTGTAGGGGTTTATCAATTTCGCTGTTCATAGCAGGTGCAATTTCTTCTTATGGAGAAAGTTTTGCATCTCTTTTTAATTCTCGAAGGCATCCTCCGATGTCGTCTAATCTTCTGTCAAACTCGATTCTCCAAGTAGTGCATCTTCTTTCCCATTGTCTACCGCAACATGGCTCAAATTAACACGAATGTTGACAATTTCTTGCTCAAGCGATTCAAGATCAGATTAAGCTTCCTTGAAACTCACAGTAGGATTTTGGAACCGTTTCTGGACACTATCAATTTTATCAAGTATGATGTTCCAGAAATGTTTAAAATCTATGAAGTTAAAGTTTTATATACCTACCAGCAAAGCTTCTGCATCACTTCTGGTGTCAGGCGTCATATTTTTATGTTCTGATAATTTTTCCAACAGCCCTGCCATGTCATCTAGTCCTTCATAAATTGCTAAAACAGCTTCTGATCGTGCAATCCAACGTGTTTCAAACTCCCTCTTCATTGTGATTGGCACAACTCTTTTTTTAATATTTTCCCAACGAGTTGTTGAAAGGGAGAAAACATAAATCTATACTTTTAACTGTTCCAAAAACGTGATAACAACTAGTTCATGTTTAGTTAAGTGTACTCATGCTAAATTTGAAGCTGTGGTTGCCACAATTGATGAATAATGCTTTGTGATTTATAGCACATTTTCGCTGTTGAAGGCCGGAAACATTCCCGGTCATAACACAAGCATTGTCATAACATCGTGACCGACCGTCGGATAGTGTTAAGCTATTAGATTCCAGTTTCTCTACGATAACTATTTCAAGGCTTTTTGCGTCTTTGGAATGTATCTTTGCAAAATCTGAAAATGATTCTTTGATAGTTACTTTTTAGTTTGTAAATCCACATCCACAAATCTGATGACTTGAGAAAGCTTTTCCGGGGTCCTAGATCGATTGGAGTAAAGTAAGATACCGGAGTACTTGTGTTCTCTTATTTCACTCAACAGCTGATTCCTTACAGTCGATGTAAGTAGGTGGATACATTAATTTTGGATTTCCGGTGATAAATAAGATACTAAACCTAGATTTTATCAACAAGCTTTGAGTTATTTCTACATGAAAATCTCTTACGTCATCGCGTAATTAAAACAGTCAGATAACCAGCGAACTTCAGTATACATTAATAACTGTTAACGTTCAAGATTCATATTCGAGCATAAGAAATCAAAGAGACGAGAATTTAATTGACGAGCTTGATAAAATTAAAAACTATTATGGCCAGATCAGAAATATATTTAAGTCTGCGTTAATTCTTTTACTTGCTAGTCTATCTCCATTAATCCTACAGTGCGTAAATTTCATGCTTCTCTCACGGACCACCTGGCAAATCTTCGCGGACCACTAGTGGTCCGTGGACTACAGGGTGAGAACCACTGCTTTAAGCCACTCCTTTTTCTTGTCTTGGTAATTTTGGTTGCTTTTAGTGTCGTCTCTGGTAGCTCTATTAAAAGAATCGTATTGGGTTCTTACTGCTCACTACCATCAACTCACAGTTTTTTTTTAATTAAAAAAAAAAACACATCAGCAATCCTACATTAGGATGTGTCATTTATTTATGAGTTGAATGGCGCCCCTTAACGCTCAATGGGGGCGCCTAAATCATGTTTAACAACTGTTGTGTAATAAAGATATGTTCGGAGCTCCAATATTCAATCTTGCAAACGTATTTGGGATACATTAGTTCACATTAAAATGAAATTAAATAATGAGTTTTAATACTCATTTTGGCGCCCCCCTAACGTGGCGCCCGGGGGCATTCGCCCCCCCCTGCCCCCCCTCGCTACGCCACTGCGGCTGATAATAAAGTATCAATAGCTTGTATTTCTATTGCTGTTTAAATAAAAAATCAACATAAAAAAGAACCCGTGGCGGCAGTCAGATTTGACTCTATATCAAGGTAAAGTTTTGTGATCCAGCTCTGAATCCCGTACCCTGGCCATGCAGGAATTAGGGGGCGGGGGAATCTGCCGCTGTTTTGGGATATTTTTAGCCATTCCCATGACCATGACTTAGAGGGTTTTTTAAAATGTATTCATAACGAAAAAACTGTGTCTCAATGGAAAAAAAATCTATAAATATAAATTGTATAATATTGGTGATATGATGTCCTCACCCCCCCCACCACACGCAAACATTTGGATTTTATACTCTCTACAGTCCTGGTTTAATTTACGTCAACGCTGCTTCATATTTGCTGGAGATTTCAAATTCATGTTATAAAATAATGATTAAAAAAAAAAACATGGCTATGACTTTTATTTTGTAAAATGTTTATCTCCTATGGAGTTATACTTAAGACATCGTGCTTATTTGATACCTGTCATGGATTAGGGAATATTTTTTGTGTGTGTGTGAGTGTCTGGCAAGTCGAGTTTTTCCTGTTGTATTCATCAACTGTTGTGCAGTCCCAGCTTGGCCGATCTTGTGGTTATTAAGATGTTTAGTTCCACTTTAAATATTGATGCTATGGTTTAGATGTTGAGGTAAAATGTCGTATGTCTGGGAACCTTATTCAGGTGACCGCGTGGAAAAGAATCCCTTGAAAGGAATGCAAAAGGTAATTTAATAATTATCTTTTAATATACAGTTTTAAAATATTTTAAGCCTAAAATAACATATATATTAATTAGGTTGTTAACGATTAATTTAAATTTAATCGTTAACTTTTTGGAGAATTAACGATAAATTAACGATAATTTCGATTAAAGCCAAAAATTAAAATTTCTGATGTCACTAGAAGACCCGTCGTGTGTTGCAAATATCTCAGTAAAATGAATACATTTAAATTAACCAATGAATGGTGTGTTTTAAAAACAATTTTGGCAGATACCCTCACGGAAGTTTGATAACTAAAGTCCAAGTTTCATACCAAACAGATAAATAAATCAATAATTAAAAAGTTTAAAAAAAAAAAGAAAAAGACCGGCCCCGGCCCTATATGAGCGATAATTTAATTTTTTAAAATTCCATTGTACTCAAGCCGTATTTCTCAAAATCGTGTAAAATTTAATTGGAAATACAATTATTAACGCTCAGTTTTTTAAAAAAAAGAAAGATGTTGCGGACTCTCAGCTCCCGAGGGAATGGATTTAGTAGTTCAGTGCCCTTAAGTAATTTAATATAGGTTCTTAAGATTTTATATGCTAAGTTTGTTCAAAATCCAGTTATTTTCTCATTATGTAACGCTTAATTCAGTTTCATCATCGATATAATTCTCAAGATGGTTAAAAGGTGAATGGGAAAAATAGCTTTAACATCTACGAAAAAAGGCATTTGAGGTCTTCGGCCCCGAAGAAATTAACATTAGAAGTTCAGTGCCCTTAATTATTTTAATATGGGCTACCAAATTATTATATACGCAGCTTTGTTAACATTTCGTTGACTTTATTGAGATTTTTGTTAATATTAATTAAGACTGGGTTATTAAAAAAATAATTAAAATTATCTTGTTTAAAAATTATATAAGTTTTCCCAAACGACTAATTATTACAAAATTTTAACGATTAAATTATTTTAAAAAATTAATCGACCCATCACTTTCAAATTATTGGAAGTCAAAAAGTTATTTAAAAAAAATAACAGCTGATAAATAATAACAAATTTCCTGGCGATTACACAAACATTTTGGTTTTAAACTGTGGGATGACGGAAATGTTTAAAATGTTGATAAGGTTTGCCTACCTTGATTCTAACACTTCGTCTACTTATCAAACCAAATAAAAAGGATTTTAAGCTAATTGCAGTAATGGAGTCTGACACAGAGACAGAAAATGACGACAGCTCTTCTGACGAATTACTGCGTTAAAAAATGGCGATGTTAGTTCCTGAATACATTAGTTCTTTACGATGGGGGAAACTTAATGAGCAACGATATTCGATATTCTTTGCCAGGAACGTTTTATGCATACCTCAGTTCCATGTGAATGATTGTTCAGCTCGGCTGGTTATATTGACAATTAGACCCGTACATCACTTGAACCCAATAATGTCAACACACTTGTCTTTTTGCGTAGTTGGTTAAAAGATGACATATATAGGAGACATTCCAGTGTTATTTAGATTTTCAAAAAGAACGTTTAATAAGTGCTACTTACATAAAAATGAAATTATGTCTGTATGTGCGCTTGTCCTTTACAGCTGACAAAACCATTCATCCGATCGTCATGAATTTTTTGAGAATGTTGCGTACGCTAACGGGATGGTAACTCGCAACGTGTTTTTTTCTCTCAATTTAACACTCATGGAGCGGGGGGGGGGGAGCACATACTGACACCTTTAGCTTAGCTTATATGAGCTTTAAATATACAAATTAGTTTAAGTGCTAGCTAATGGATAAATTGATGGATTTTAACCAAACTTTGTATATAAAAAAATTTCTTAAACGTTTAAGATTATAGGCCCCTATTCACTAAATCAATTATTAGAGATCTTGACAAATAATGATATATGTTTCAATTATTATCCAAATTTAAATGAAAAGTTTTTTAAACTTTATATCTTGGCCTGAATGGGCCGAGGGGCTTTTTTATTGTTGTTGTGTGTGCTTATTTAAGCTGTATAGAAATTAGATTATGCGTTAGCTACTGAGTAAATGAATTGATCTTAAGACCTGGCAGCCCCTTTTTCCTCAAGAAATTTTCTGTTGCTGTTAAAAACGGAAATGAGGTCCTTCATAAACACGGCGAATGCTCAATTGTGTTTGTGTGATGCATACGGTCTCTGCAAAGACGGTTGCTGTGTAAACTTTTAAACTGAAAAATGAACGATAGTTTTAAAGGGATTTGTTAAAATTTATGTGTTAATGTTTTGTCACATTCCAGTGTGGATCTTTTATCACATTCTAGTGTGGATCTTTTATCACATTCCAGTGTGGATCTTTTATCCCATTCCAGTGTGGCTATTTATTATATCATATCTTAACTAAATACTAAAGAGAACTTGCTATCGTTATTTATCTCACGTGCTCCAATATCTGCTTTGAATGCGATTCTCATCAATAATACAGTTGCGCTTGGAGCCTAACATTTTAAAATCTTTTGCTGAAACTGAAATATGGACTCGCCTTATACCAATGTTTTGTGCGATGGTAAATATAACATACATATAATTTTGTTTTGGGTCTCTCTTTCTGCTACAATTACATATTATAAGTCAAAGGCAGAAACGGGTTTCCGAAAGATTTCTTAAGGCTTTGGAGCACGAAAGGAAGACATTAAAATTCATTCAGCTACCATCTCCACCACAACATATCAACAATTTGTTTTTTCTTTGTTGTGTTTTTTATTCAAAAAAATAATTATACATGAAGCATCTAATTCTAACTAAGAGATTCCACGGAAAGATAATCAATTACAAACCTCAGACAGACATAAAAAACCCAACTATTTTCTAATTCCGCACGCACGAAAACAAAACCCATTAAATTTCTCGTTCTTCCCATCCAGAGACAGACGCGGAAACCAGAAAAAATCAACTCTCTATCAACATTTAAAACTCTCATAAAAATGAAAGAATAAGTAAATTTCAGGAATAAGCGTAGGACGCGATAATCTTCTGTATAAAAAGAGTGTCAGTTATAGATGCGATTAGATATCTTCAAAATTATACCTAGATCTATATCAATTAAAAAAATCATGTAAAGCCAGGTACCTATTGGAATTCAGGACGTGTTAGCACATTTTCGTATTATGTATCAGTACTTATGGAAGATATCAGAATTATGTAGTTATCAGTAATTGTGTTTAGATTTTAGACATATTTTTATGAATTTTCTTGTGTAATGAATATACCTGACATTTTTTAAATTTAAAAGTCATTTCTTTACATTTAAAAAAATTATTTTCTCTTTAATCCAACTACAAGTCACCACAAATGATGACGTAAAATTCTCTAAACTTTTACACATATTCTAATGACGTCAACCCTTTCGCACCACTCTTCAATACTTGCATAACTATGCTTTCGACTTCCGCCAATGGTGGCCGTTCCCTGCGCTAGTGTTACCTCTCGATTCGAAATATTTTTTGGTAGTTTTAACGGTTTTTTTTAACGGATTGAGTAACTGAGTGTTGATGCACAAATGGCAGGTCAGGGCATACAAAAAAACATATATACATCATGGGTCTAGGACGTATGGATGCTGTGATCAAGGGTGATGACAGACGGACAAAACGGGTGCAATAGCGATTTCGACATCTCGAAAATGCGCTAAAAATTCAAGCAAAAATACAACTATCGTCATGTCTTTTTCAGAGTGAATTCACCGAACTCGATCACATAAAGACTGCAGCACTTACAGCAACAACTGCACCGTTTGGCACCAACTACACACCATCCTACAAACCGCGCATCATTGGTGGCAATTTGGTGACTGTCATAGAGCGACCAGTTGAGTGAGTTTGTTTAGTTATAGAGTGACCAGTTGAGTGAGTTTGTTTAGTCATAGAGTGACCAGTTGAGTGAGTTTGTTTAGTCATAGAGCGACCAGTTGAGTGTGTTTGTTTAGTCATAGAGTGACCAGTTGCGTGAGTTTGTTTAGTCATAAGACGACCAGTTGAGTGAGTTTGTTTAGTCATAGAGTGAAAAGTTGAGTGAGTTTGTTTAGTCATAGAGTGATCAGTTGAGTGAGTTTGTTTAGTCATAAGACGACCAGTTGAGTGAGTTTGTTTAGTCATAAGACGACCAGTTGAGCGAGTTTGTTTAGTCATAGAGAGAAAAGTTGAGTGAGTTTGTTTAGTCATAGATTGATCAGTTGAGTGAGTTTGTTTAGTCATAAGACGACCAGTTGAGTGAGTTTGTTTATTCATAGAGTGACTAGTTCAATGAGTTTGTTAAGTCATAGAGTGACCAATTCAGTGAGTTTGTTAAGTCATAGAGTGACCAGTTCAGTGAGTTTGTTCAGTCATAGAGTGACCAGTTGAGTGAGTTTGGTAAGTCATAGAGTGATCAGTTGAGTGAGTTTGTTTAGTCATAGTCTGACCATTGAGTGAGTTTGTTAAGTCATAGAGTGACCAGTTCAGTGAGTTTGTTTAGTCATAGTCTGACCATTGAGTGAGTTTGTTAAGTCATAGAGTGACCAGTTCAGTGAGTTTATTTACTCATAGAGTGACCAGTTCAGTGAGTTTATTTAGTCATAGAGTGACCAGTTGAGTGAGTTTGTTTAGTCATAGAGTGACCAGTTAAGTGAGTTTGTTTAGTCATAGAGTGACCAGTTGAGTGAGTTTGTTTAGTCATAGAGTGACCAGTTGAGTGAGTTTATTTAGTCATAAAGTGACAGTTGAGTGAGTTTGTTTAGTCATAGAGTGACCAGTTGAGTGAGTTTGGTAAGTTATAGAGTGACCAGTTGAGTGAGTTTGGTAAGTCATAGAGTGATCAGTTGAGTGAGTTTGTTTAGTCATAGAGTGACCAGTTCAATGAGTTTGTTAAGTCATAGAGTGACCAGTTCAGTGAGTTTGTTCAGTCAAAGAGTGACTAGTTGAGTGAGTTTGTTTAGTCATAGAGTGACCAGTTGAGTGAGTTTGTTAAGTCATAAAGTGACCAGTTCAGTGAGTTTGTTTAGTCATAGTCTGACCAAATGAGTGAGTTTGTTAAGTCATAGATTGACCAGTTCAGTGAGTTTATTTAGTCATAGAGTGACCAGTTCAGTGAATTTATTTAGTCATAGAGTGACCAGTTGATTGAGTTTGTTTAGTCATAGAGTGACCAGTTGAGAGAGTTTATTTAGTCATAAAGTGACCAGTTGAGTGAGTTTGTTTAGTCATAGAGTGACCAGTTGAGTGAGTTTATTTAGTCATAAAGTGACCAGTTGAGTGCGTTTGTTAAGTCATTGAGTGACCAGTTGAGTGAGTTTTGGAAGTCATAGAGTGACCAGTTTAGTGAGTTTATTTAGTCATAGAGTGACCAGTTGAGAGAGTTTGGTAAGTCATAGAGTGACCAGTTCAGTGAGTTTATTTAGTCATAATGTGACCAGTTCAGTGAGTTTGTTAAGTCATAGAGTGACCAGTTGAGTGAGTTGATTTAGTCATAGAGTGACCAGTTGAGTGAGTTTGTTAATTCATAGAGAGACCAGTTGAGTGAGTTTTTTAAGTCATAAAGTGACCAAATGAGTGAGTTTGTTAAGTCATAGAGTGACCAGTTGAGTGAGTTTGTTAAGTCATAGAGTGACCAGTTAAGTTAGTTTGTTTAGTCATAGAGTGACGAGTTGAGTTAGTTTGTTAAGTCAAAGAGTGACCAGTTGAGTGAGTTTGTTAAGTCATAAAGTGACCAGTTGAGTGAGTTTGTTTAGTCATAGAGTGACCAGTTGAGTGAGTTTGGTAAGTCATAGAGTGACCAATTTAGTGAGTTTATTTAGTCATAGAATTACCAGTCGAGTGAGTTTGTTTAGTCATAGAGTCACCAGTTGAGTGAGTTTGTTTAGTCATAGAGTGACCAGTTAAGTGAGTTTATTTAGTCATAGAGTGACCAGTTGAGTGAGTTTCTTTAGTCATAGACTAACCCGGTTGAGTGAGTTTATTTAGTCATAGAGTGACAAGTTGAGTGAGCTTTGTAAGTCATAGAGTGACCAGTTTAGTGAGTTTATTTAGTCATAGAGTGACCAGTTGAGTGAGTTTGGTAAATCATAGAGTGACCAGTTCAGTGAGTTTATTTAGTCATAGTGTGACCAGTAGAGTGAGTTTGTTAAGTCATAGAGTGACCAGTTGAGTGAGTTTATTTAGTCATAGAGTGACCAGTTGAGTGAGTTTGTTAAGTCATAAAGTGACCAAATGAGTGAGTTTATTAAGTCATAGAGTGACCAGTTAAGTGAGTTTGTTTAGTCATAGAGTGACCAGTTGAGTTAGTTTGTTAAATCAAAGAGTGACAAGTTCAGTGAGTTTTTTTAGTCATAAAGTGACCAGTTGAGTGAGTTTGTTAAGTCATAGAGTCACCAGTTGAGTTAGTTTGTTAAGACAAAGAGTGACCAGTTGAGTGAGTTTGTTAAGTCATAAAGTGACCAGTTGAGTGAGTTTATTTAGTCATAGTCTGACCAGTTGAGTGAGTTTGTTAAGTCATAGATTGAGCAGTTCAGTGAGTTTATTTAGTCATAGAGTGACCAGTTCAGTGAATTTTTTTAGTCATAGAGTGACCAGTTGAGTTAGTTTGTTAAGTCAAAGAGTGACCAGTTGAGTGAGTTTGTTAAGTCATAAAGTGACCAGTTGACTGAGTTTGTTTAGTCATAGAGTGACCAGTTGAGTGAGTGTGGTAAGTCATAGAGTGACCAAATCAGTGAGTTTATTAAGTCATAGAATTACCAGTCGAGTGAGTTTGTTTAGTCATAGAGTCACCAGTTGAGTGAGTTTGTGTAGTCATAGAGTAACCAGTTGAGTGAGTTTATTGAGTCATAGAGTGACCAGTTGAGTGAGTTTGTTTTGTCATAGAGTAACCCGGTTGAGTGAGTTTATTTAGTCATAGAGTGACCAGTTGAGTTAGTTTTTTAAGTCATAGAGTTACCAGTTGAGTGAGTTTGTTTAGTCATAGAGTGATCAGTTGAGTGAGTTTGTTTAGTCATAGAGTGACCAGTCCAGTGAGTTCGTTTATTCATAGAGTTACCAGTTGTGAGTTTGTATAGTCATAGAATAACCAGTTCATTGAGTTTGTTTAGTCATAGAGTGACCAGTTGAGTTGGTTTGTTAAGTCATAGAGTGACCAGTAGAGTGAGTTTGTTAAGTCATAGAGTTACCATTTGAGTGAGTTTGTTTAGGCATAGAGTCACCAGTTGAGTGAGTTTGTTTAGTCATAGAGTCACCAGTGGTGTGAGTTTGTTTAGTCATAGAGTGACCAGTTGAGTGAGTTTGTTAAGTCATAGAGTGACCAGTTAAGTTAGTTTGTTTAGTCATAGAGTGACCAGTTAAGTTAGTTTGTTAAGTCAAAGAGTGACCAGTTGAGTGAGTTTGTTAAGTCATAAAGTGACCAGTTGAGTGAGTTTGTTTAGTCATAGAGTGACCAGTTGAGTGAGTTTGGTAAGTCATAGAGTGACCAATTTAGTGAGTTTATTTAGTCATAGAATTACCAGTCGAGTGAGTTTGTTTAGTCATAAAGTCACCAGTTGAGTGAGTTTGTTTAGTCATAGAGTGACCAGTTGAGTGAGTTTATTTAGTCATAAAGTGACCAGTTGAGTGAGTTTGTTTAGTCATGGAGTAACCCGGTTGAGTGAGTTTATTTAGTCATAGAGTGACCAGTTGAGTGAGTTTGGTAAGTCATAGAGTGACCAGTTCAGTGAGTTTATTTAGTCATAGTGTGACCAGTAGAGTGAGTTTGTTAAGTCATAGAGTGACCAGTTGAGTGAGTTTATTTAGTCATAGAGTGACCAGTTGAGTGAGTTTGTTAAGTCATAAAGTGACCAGTTGAGTGAGTTTGTTTAGTCATAGAGTGACCAGTTGAGTGAGTGTGGTAAGTCATAGAGTGACCAAATCAGTGAGTTTATTTAGTCATAGAATTACCAGTCGAGTGAGTTTGTTTAGTCATAGAGTCACCAGTTTAGTGAGTTTGTTTAGTCATAGAGTGACAAGTTGAGTGAGTTTATTTAGTCATAGAGTGACCAGTTGAGTGAGTTTGTTTAAACATAGTGTAACCCGGTTGAGTGATTTTATTTAGTCATTGAGTGACCAGTTGAGTTAGTTTTTTAAGTCATAGAGTTACCAGTTGAGTGAGTTTGTTTAGTCATAGAGTCACCAGTTGAGTGAGTTTGTTTAGTCATAGAGTCACCAGTTGAGTGAGTTTGTTTAGTCATAGATAGACCAGTTGAGTGAGTTTGTATAGTAATAGAGTGACCAGTTGAGTGAGTTTGTTTAGTCATAGATTGACCAGTTGAGTGAGTTTGTTAAGTCATAGATTGACCAGTTGAGTGAGTTTGTTAAGTCATAGAGTGACCAGTTAAGTGAGTTTGTTTAGTCATAGAGTGACCAGTTAAGTGAGTTTGTATAGTAATAGAGTGACCAGTTGAGTGAGTTTGTTTAGTCATAGAGTGACCAGTTGAGTTAGTTTGTTTAGTCATAGATTGACCAGTTGAGTGAGTTTGTTAAGTCATAGAGTGACCAGTTGAGTGAGTTTGATTAGTCATAGAGACCAGTTGAGTGAGTTTGTTTAGTCATAGAGTGACCAGTTCAGTGAGTTCGTTTATTCATAGAGTGACCAGTTGAGTGAGTTTGTTAAGTCATAGAGTGACCAGTTGAGTGAGTTTGGTTAGTCAAAGAGTGACTAGTTCATTGAGTTTGTTAAGTCATAGAGTGACCAGTTGAGTTAGTTTGTTAAGTCATAGAGTGAACAGTTCATTGTGTTTGTTAAGTCATAGAGTGACCAGTTGAGTTAGTTTGTTAAGTCATAGAGTGACCAGTACAGTGAGTTTGTTAAGTCATAGAGTGACCAGTTGAGTCAGTTTGTTAAGTCATAGAGTGACCAGTTGAGCGAGTTTGTTTAGTCATAGAGTGACCAGTAGAGTGAGTTTGTTAAGTCATAGAGTGACCAGTTGAGTTAGATTGTTAAGTCATAGAGTGACCAGTTGAGCGAGTTTGTTAAGTCATAAAGTGACCAGTAGAGTCAGTTTGTTAAGTCATAGAGTGACCAGTTCAGTGAGTTCGTTTATTCATAGAGTGACCAGTTGAGTGAGTTTGTTAAGTCATAGAGTGACCAGTTGAGTGAGTTTGTTTAGTCAAAGAGTGACCAGTTCATTGAGTTTGTTAAGTCATAGAGTGACCAGTTGAGCGAGTTTGTTTAGTCATAGAGTGACCAGTAGAGTGAGTTTGTTTAGTCATAAGACGACCAGTTGAGTGAGTTTGATTAGTCATAGAGAGACCAGTTGAGTGAGTTTTTTTAGTCATAGAGTGACCAGTTCAGTGAGTTTGTTAAGTCATAGAGTGACCAGTTCAGTGAGTTCGTTTATTCATAGAGTGACCAGTTGAGTGAGTTTGTTAAGTCATAGAGTGACCAGTTGAGTTAGTTTGTTAAGTCATAGAGTGACCAGTTGAGTCAGTTTGTTAAATCATAGAGTGACCAGTTGAGTTAGTTTGTTTAGTCATAGAGTGACCAGTAGAGTGAATTTGTTAAGTCATAGAGTGACCAGTTGAGCGAGTTTGTTAAGTCATAGAGTGACCAGTAGAGTGAGTTTGTTAAGTCATAGAGTGACCAGTTGAGTCAGTTTGTTAAGTCATAGAGCGACCAGTAGAGTGAGTTAGTTAAGTCATAGAGTGACCAGTTGAGTCAGTTTGTTAAGTCATAGAGCGACCTGTGAAGGGACTGACATTTGAACGAGCTTCTTTGTTACAAGTAGTTCACGGTAGAACGTTAGAGTAAATGTGATCGTCGTTTATCAAGCATCTTCATGCATTAAAATAAATATTTGACTTCATGTTTTCATTGAGAGCGTTATAATTTTTACACAGGATGATATACTATTTCTTTTTTTTGTGTGGCCAAAATGTGATCGGTTCGATGTTAAAAACTGTGAAAGAATTTACCAACAACTGGTGGCTCCTTTTTGTCACTACCAATACCCCTTCATTGTAAGCTAAATGATCTTAACAAATACAATTACTAAAATCGAAGAATCCAGAGTTTCCAATTGTCGTACCATTTGCTAGAGTTTTCTTAAGAGTGATGCAAATCGTCCAATCATATCAACATTAATTGCCGATGATGAAAACCAAAGTACCCTTTGAGGGTCGGGTTACTCCGAAGCGACCGTTTCGTCCCTCTCAATTAACTAGCAACGCTGTTGAGCGGTGCTAGTTTAGGGCCAGGAGCGACATTACGGAATAGCAAACGGTACGCTAGGAAACGCTTTTGGACGTCAGCTCTGAGGAAACCTTCCGGTGGGGGTTAAACCTCAAGCAGGTCAGTGATGATCCCACGCTTTGCGGCGATCCTAACCATAGAGACTCGTAAGCTTTGCCGTGGTGGCGCCAAAGTGATACTTTGTTGATAGCGAGTCATAGTAGGAAATTCCACACCTCCCTCGGGAGGCCTACTTAGTGGGAGGCGTTTTCGACCTAGTGTCCTGGACGCCCAGGCGGCCGCTTGTAGCAGCAATCGCTCGGGGGGAAGGCTTCTCATTCTTTACGTCCCTTAGGGGGCCAGAGGGCTGAGGGGGTTTTCCGGGAAGCCCCATAAAGAGCGCAAGCTCGGGACTGCTGATTTTCTTCCACATGTATCAACGATAATTCAATGTGTCAATCACTCATATCGTATATTATCAATATTTAGTGTGTGTGTTTACATGCGTGTGGGTGTGTGTGTGTGTTTGACTGTCTGCATCTCTCTCCGCCTACTTTGTGTCTTTAATTCCAATATGTAAAAAAGCTTGCATGTAATTACATGACAGTCAACTCTTAATTACAGAGCCAACTTGCCGCGTTATGAGAAGGTCACTCTGATATCAGACAAGCCGAACAATGTTGATCCAAGGGCTCTCACAGACTTCACCAGGCGATACAATCAGCCGTACCAGGCAAGTCACCAGCTCCAATGTCATCACAACAGCTATCTCAACCTCTACCACCACCATCCCTATTGGCATCATCAACATCTTATTAATAATTTTAAAAAAACAATTTTTAAAAGTTTTACCGTCAACAATATACATATATATATATATATATATATGTATGTATGTATGTATGTATAAACTGGCCAAGAATATCTGAATCTTTATACATTACCTTTATATAAATAAATATATAAATATATTAAAAAGTTTACTTGTTGAAGTTTTAATATTTCACATCAACAGGATCCTTTCCACACCAAGGTCAACACAGCTCGACACGTGCACATCACGAAGAGACCAGATTCTAAAGACATTTCTTCAAGGTACCCAACGTTGGCGCCGATAGAGGGAAACAGAATTAAAAACCAACAGGTGCGCACTGTCTACAGGTGGCCACAATATGTAACTATGGCAACGCTAAAGTGGTGTTAGAAATCCACCCACCCACCCCACCCACCCAACTACTCAAACAGCCACGCATCGCAAAGCTATATTTGTGTTTTAAATGTTATTTTATTTTAACTTATACCGTGTTTTGGCGCATTAATATTCGCGCAAAGTATTTAACTTTTATAAGATTATTCTTCTGAAATACGTCCAAAATACGATAAATGGCATTTGCCCTGTTTAAAAAAATAATTCAATATTATATAAATATTATTAGAGGGTGTTTATAAAACTTCTTAATTTTAATATAAACGTTATCTAAAGAGAGTAAATCCAAAGCTGATATGTCTCTACGTTCTTCAGATGTCCACCGTGTTTGAGCCAGAAGCGTGGACTCAGCGCTACTCACAAGGTGATGAATTCCAGAACCTCGGCAGACTGAATGGAGGCTATCGAACTGTCGTGTACACGCCCCATAGTTATCTGGTGAGTTTTTATTCGTGCTGGTGTTATGATTAATTGTTCCTGAAGACAACCATTAATAACATATATCGTACATTAAAGGTGTTACAGGGTTATCAATCACACATTTTACTAATATCTGGAAATTATGTTTAAGACTGTTTTTCAATGAAGAGTGGGGACGGGAATGCTAAGTTGCCCAAAATCAAATGGTGCCATTTTTTGGTCTTAAGTTAAAGCAATTGGTCCTAAACTTTTTTTTCAAGAAACTACCGTATTTAATTCAAATAATTCAATTATTTTAATACTGCAGTTATCAGAGATGTACATTTACAACAGCATGTATACAAGGATTATGCTGGTGGCCCTGAAGTCCTGGATTGTTTTTAATTGAGAAGCCCTCTTTTTATAATACAATTTTACTCAAGTCATTATACAGCCAGTTATAATCTTCCATAAAGAACCATCATTATATTACGTACGCTCAAAAGTCGTATTTTCTTATCCCACCCCCACGTATCATCCCATACATTTTCGGACCCCCCCCTTGCATATGTACAAATTAGCTGCCCCCCTCCCGCGTTAAAAAAAATATTAAAGCATGGTCGCAAAACATTGGTTTTTCTATTTTGGGCCGCCCATAAATGACGTTACGCACCTGAGTAGCGGGGTCATACATTTGTGACGTAGGGTTAGGGGGAAGAGGGGTCTTAAAGAAAAAACATGTCACATCAAAATGCGCTACTTCCCACTAAAATATTTGATTGTTAGCAGTTTATTTAATGACGTTTGCGCGTGGCTTCACACGACGTACAATATTAGAGTGCGGCCTTACACTAAATACATATTCAAATCATTAAAAAAGTTATTTGCAACATGCTCATTTTCAATTAGAAATACGGCTTTTAATGTGGCGGGGGGGGGGGCAAACTTTGCAACGTCTTATTGGAGTGGGCGGGTCTAAGTTTTTGTGACGAAAGGTGAGTGGGGGAGAAGTAAAATTGGTCAAAATCGCGTAACGTCCCTTATAGATTTATTTATTTATCTATTTATTTTTGTAATATTGCGTTTTTCATGTTGCAATTATTGAAAAAATACAATAGAACATTCAAATTTTATTGTCTTCAACACTGCATAAAAATAGATACAATAGGACAAATATGATAATGATAAGCAGTGAAATCGCCGTCCGGTTATGTAAATATATATAAGGGGGCTAAGGATAAACTTGTATTAATTTGAAGAAAATCAAACAAATATATTTTAGCTACGGATTTTAATCATGCGTGAATGATTGGTCTGAATCAAATGTTAATCACTTCCAAGTAATATAAAAATGATAAATTCAGAATTCAATTTGAATAAAATTAAGATACATTATTGCCTATCAGTCTTGACTCATTCAGTCTCGAATGACGTTCAAATGAATTGCGAACAGCCGGCATGCAGTCTTCTTGCTTCTCATCAACACATATTTTCAAAACTTCTGGAGACATCGGCTCTTTTTTTTTGACATCACAACTGCGCCAAATGACGTGGCAACAATATTGTGATTGCTGGTATCTACTTGGCTCTGGCGTTTCAAGCTTGCCTGATAGACGTAATACAGGGATGTCCAAAGTCCGGCCCGCGGGCCAAAACCGGCCTGGGAAGCAATTTTTACTGGCCCGCGGCCTCATATGAAATAATTAATTAACTAACCAGTGGCGTAGCTAGGGGGGCGGAGGGGGTGGTCCGCCCCGGGCGGCACTCATTCAAAGGGCGGCATTTCTGGGCATTTGAAAAATAAACCCAGGCATTTCCGAAAACCGCCCCTTTTCTTTTGAAGGAGAAAAACCATAGGGATACAAAAAAGAATCTCAATTTCGAGTTTAAATTAAGGGATTCGTGCAACATTTGTTTGATTACATGGTGGTTGTTATAACCAAACCAGAACAGTTTTAAAATTTTTAATCGCTAAAAAAAGGTAAATATTTTTTAGCAAAATTTAGCGGTCTACGTCACAGACGACGCTTTTATAAGAAAACTGCACTAAAAATAACACATCACTGCTGGCCCGCATATATGTAGTATTAATATCACACGCCATTTTTAGCGTGGAATTTCGACATTCGCTGAATGATGCGCTAACAAGTACCTATATGACATAGTGGTTCAAATATTGTGTTTAAATTTCAAGTAGTAAATTATATTACTGTTTCAGGTTTTATAAAATTATTGTAAGGTAACCTATTAAAAATTAAATTTACTTTTTTAAAAAAAAAATTGCATTAAAGTAACACATATAGCTTGTATTTTTCAGTAATATATGGTTATTCATTAAAAATGAATGATTATTCATTTCTCTGTTAATAAACACCACAATAACATAAATAATTCCGAAAAAGACATACTTAAAAATTTCAAGCTTATGGGAAAATTGCCATCTGAAGTAAATAGTATAACAAGATCAGATGCTGGAATTTTACTCAGTTCATGGCAATCTGTTACTTTCTATGATGTCTCAATTTATGGGAACACGTCTTTTTTAAATTAATGCAAACCCATTTGAAGAAACAAAGATATGTGCTAATGCAGAACGCTGTTACAGAGAGTTGGAAATATCGACTAGATACCAAGTTAAAAGGAGAAAAATATGAGTGGGGAAAATTCAGAAGACGTTGTTCTATCCTTAAAGCAAGAAGTACAACGAGAAATGTTTTTATCCATAGATGTAATTATAAAAGAAAAGAAATGAAAGAGGTGATTAGTTACATGTCTTTGCAAGGAAATATTCGTGTATAATACTATACCGTCTAGGATTATAAATGAAGAATTTCAACTCAATTAAATTTCTTTATTTACATTGATAAAGAAATGTTCGAGATTGAAAGAGAAAGGATCCAGGTTTTTCATGGCAGTACACGGGACCGGTAGTAGCTATCGCGGGCCCCTATGCAGCTTAGTATGCGAAACTGATTGCGTGGGCCCCAGTTTGGGTAGGGATAGGGTATTAATAAGGATAGTAAGAGAAAATTAAGATAGGTTGGGCCTATGAAAGCGCTGGGCCCACTACGACCGCATAGATTGCAGGAGCCTAAGACCAGCCCTGGCTGTACCAACACTACAAGAAGAGGTGTTATGTTAAAAAAAGAGGGAAAATACCCCCTTGATCTATTAAAATATATTTAACAGTAAATATTGGAAAAATCTTTATCCAACATTACAATTTTGCTAAGAATTGTTTTTTATCAATTGCATTCAAAGTATATAGTTGTGAAAGGAGCTTCTCCAAGCTGAAGTTGAAAAAAAAATATTTTCGATCCACAATAAGTGATTAAGACTACAAAATCGTGCAACATTGTCCATAGAACATGATATTACAAATAATATAAATTTTGATGACGTAATAAACGATTTTTCGACTATGAACGTTAGGCGTGTAAATAATTTATAAATAATAAAAAATATGTTTACATTCTGATGTAGCTCTATTCAATTTCTTTTTTTTATTTAAATAAAAAAAATCATATATTTATAAAAATGACAATAAAAGCGTATTAATTGTTAATGTTTTCGGGTGTAAATTTGAAAAATCGTTTGTCTCATTTTGGGTTGGGGGGGGGGNATCTTATGCGGCCTCTTTTATTACTGCTTACATAAATAGAGCATGCAAGGATAAAATTGTTCCCCACCTTTTACATTGTACTTCGTTTCAATTACAAATATTAATCATGCTTATTAAATGAAAAAAAAAACATCATATGATTGACTAAATTAAGAGGCCGTCCATAAATGACGTCACGTGATTTCGGCTCATTTTTCACCCCCGGCCCGCTCGTCATACAGCTTAACGAAACGAAAACTTTTAACCCATTCCTCAAAGTGACGTGACAAAGTCCCCCCCCCCCATACAAGCGGTATTTTGTATTTGAAAATGAGTATGTTTAAAATCATTTTTTTTTGTTTGGTCATTTAAATAGGTTTTTAGTTTAAGGTTGCACTCTAACAAGGTAACACGTGTGAAACCACGTAAATCGTCATTGAGTAAAGTTTGGGTAATCATATATTTCAGTGTAGCTCTTATTTAAAGTTGCGCGTTTTGAATGACTTCAAATGTGTGACCCCCCCCCGGTGCGTGACGTCATTTATGGGTGGCCCCTAAAAGGGCGGCACTATTGGAGACCACCCCGGGCGGCAAAAGCTCTAGCTACGCCACTGTAACTAACGTATTATTTTTAGCAACATTAAATATAAGAAAAGTCGACAAGATAACGTCAAAGGATGGCAAAAGTCGAATACATTGTATTGTTTACCAATTACTAGACTTCAGTCTTAAAGACTGACAAGGGGAACAAATGTATTTGATTCTGTTTGTTCTGCTGTCTGTGACGTTAAATTACCAAGTAAACGATATATTTATTGTTTATTTATTACTGATGGATATCGCCATGACTCGTGAGCACAGTTGACAAGCAAAACTTGTCTGTAACAAAGTCAGCTTAGTCAGGCTGGCAACATTTTTAAACTTCACTGTATCATTCATAAAAAAGTTCTTTGTGCTAAACACCTTTCATGTGATCGTGTCCTTAAGCAACGGATAAAGGATATGATCTCTATTCTCTCTAAAATCCTGTTTCACAGCCAGTGTTAGCAGTGTCTTCTTGACATCCAGAGAGAATACAAAGATGTTATGTATGACAATGATATAAGATGGTTTAGTCGGGGGACAGCACTTCAGCGCGTCTACACATTAAAAAAGAAAGTGGGCAGTACATGGACGATAAGGAAAAAAAAACATTTCCAGAACTATATGATGCTGCTTGTCTTGCATAGTTTGCATTTTCGGTTGATGTGAAAAGACATATAAACCTTCTTAACACGATTCTCCAAAGGCTAAATGCAGTGGAAAGCCAATTATATTCACATATCAATGACTTAGGGAACAAGCTGCAACTTTTTCGAAGGAAACTTTTTCAAATGCAGCCACACATTTCCCATCACTGCAGGTAATCATGACACGTTTACCAGAAAGAAGGTTTATTTGGCAAATGCATAGGTAAGTGACTATCAACTACGTGATATCATACGTATCAAAATCATGGCATTGAGCCTGACCTCACCTATTTACTCCATTCAAGATCTCAGTTTTACCATTCACATTAAAATTTTACAATAAAAACTCATCATACTATGTCATTTTTATAATATTTTTTTTAAAACTGGCCCGCGAATATCTTTGCATAATGGAATATGGCCCGCCATGCAAAAAGTTTGAACATCCCTGGCATATTATATCTTGCATTCTGGGCAGGTTCTCCTTTGAAGTTCTGCTTTTGACACTGACACGGAGAATCCATCGTCGCGTTTGATGAGACAAATCCCATGCGTTATGCAAGTGACGTAAACTAGTCGTTGTTGCGGATACCTCATTAGCACATATGGGCCAGGAAGGAAACGATGTTGAAAAAATGCATTCAATGAACTGCCCATGGACGATAGCAGCCAGGTACATAGCACTTTACTATCTGCATGAAATACTGACTCTGTCTGAAATGATCTGCTACACATTTTGCATTGTTTTCATCTGGTGGTAATGAGGAATCGATTTATATTTTGTGCGTAAACTTCATGATCATTGATTATCAACCGAGAGACCATATTTCTTCAAGAATTGTTCAAGCCTTCTAAAATTTTGCTTTTCTTTATCAATTACTTTGTCAGTTGTCTTTCCAGAAGCATCAAGATGTGAGTCGAAGTGGTCATGATGTATTACTAAACCCGCGAGCTCACGACTAAGTGTTGCCATATGCCTCTCAACTCTGTTGTATGCACAGTAGTCAGGAGCATTACTGCCTGTCAAGTACACATCTAGGTCTTATTCAATAAACCTGTCTACAGCAACTTGTAGTGTTAGGGGGAATTTGCGTTTTCGTCTGGTCCGCCATCACCTGCTACAAAAAATATTGGCCTGATCTGACCGTCGGGTGTATACATGACTGGTTTGAAATTATCAACTGATTTCAAGCGCTCAAGATTCTTACCGTGTGTGGAATGCAGTGCTGCGATCATGTTTCATTTATTGTATAGCTCCGTATGTTGGCTCGGAATACGAAACAGCATCTGTGAATTTATCAGGATTGATGATCCACGGTCATAAACAGACGGTAGTACTTTATGACGAGCAGCAACTGCAAAATCATCATCTGGCCATTTGACTTTATGTTTAAGATGCATCAATATGGCTGCTAGTTTAGTTGCGGCCGCGAGGCCTAATGGAATCTTTGCTTTGTCATTCAGGCTTAGGAAGAAACATGCCCCAGGACCGAACATTGAACAAATCTAATCCAAGTACGCCATGGAAGCGAAAGCAAAGGCAACATCTTGATGGCGATCATATGCTGTGTTTTGAGCTCGTATTAGTTTAACTGGGACCGTCTTAATATGCCGTTTGCCTTCAAGTGACAATGATTTCCGTGGCAAGATGCGAAGATATATGTTGCTGAACGTGACAATTTAAAATCCTATATCTCTATTTTGTTCTGTAAATCATCTAATGATCTGCTTGAGCGCAGCTCTTCAGATTGACGATTATCACTGGCTGCAGCGCCAATTGAAACAATGCTGATAATCGCTTCCAGCAGATCTGGTTGATCTTAAGAAATTGCATGTTTTCCAATGTTATTCCTTGTGAATTTTCGCAGCTTCGGTGCGATATAAGGCGAAACCTCTGTTATTTCTTGCAGAGTACGCTTCAGATCCACACTGCCTTTGCAATTGCTTTCTTTTCTTCTTTAGATCCAATTTGGTAGCCTCCAATTTTGCAATTAGCTATTGGGTCAACAAGCCAGCAACTCGTGCACGAAACAAAGCTAGATCTAATATCTCTTGCAGATTGGAAATATCAATGGCTAGACTCTTGTTTCGGCGTTTCAAGTGCTGCTGGTACGGTACTATTTTCTGTTGGTTTTTGACAGTGTTCTTCTTCGTCATCAGCTGCATAAGTTGACTGTTGCTGCTTTTCTGTGGATTGTTCAACAGGCACATCAACTCGAACAAGCTGTACTTGGTTGATGACTCTGTGGCACTTTCACACCCACAAGAAGATAACAACTTGCTTTTTTAAAGGACTTACTTGCAATATCATCCATTACTGAATCGTAGCTTTTTATTCCACGTTTTATTTTGATCCCGAACAAGAAATGCCCCCTTGTGTTGCTCTTGCTTACTACTTCGTGTCATGTATTTGCAGACTGCAGTTTAATGTTGTGTGTATCTAACTGCACTATCCATATTCTGTAAGGGATCAAATTTGGACTTTCAATTAATTTTTTCTATCAATAATATAACTTTAAATAACATCATCAATATACATAATCCCATAGGTTTGTCAATAAGGGTGTCAAACTTTAGTATGAAGGCAAGCACAATGCATGTACCTAATATAAAAACATTGCGATTGTTGCCTATTATCATGTGGCATTTGAAATGAGTAAGGCCGTAGTTATATGTAGAACAAATTTAATAATTAATTATGCCAGACTAAAAATCACACGATTTTTTCTTCTCAGGTAATAAATAATTCACTCACCTTGTGATAAAAGTGAACATCTTGGAAAATATCCTTTGGAAAAGAAAATGTCTTAAAATTAAACACGACTCGAAAAATGTCTGCAGTGTCCAAAACAAAAGAATTTTTAAGTGTATGTGTTCCACATACACTTAAAGAGAGACTGTGATTAATATATATTCCATTACTGGTGTTTTTAAAATTCAAGAAATTGAAATATGGGAGCATCACGAACCCTAGGAGAAGGGGGTGGGGAGAGGGTTCACACATTTGTGATGATGTGTGACGACGAGAAGGATTGATGAGCTTTTAAGAATTGTGACGTCACGTCAAAACACGCAAATTAAAGAAAAAAGTTCAACTTAAATATTTGTTGCTTGCAATTTGTTTAATGACTATTACAGTGGCTTCACACGTGGTACGATATTAGAATGCCGGCCTAAACTAAATACATCCGTGAATGACAAAAACATGTCATTTCAAAAAGAAAAAAGTTTCTATGGGGGTAGGGGGGCAACTTTGTGATGCGAAATTGGTAAAAAAAAAAAAGTAAGGGGTAACTTTTTGTTACGGCGTGTGACAAGGGTGGTGGGGGTGAATAATTAGCCAAAATCACGTGACGTTATTTATGGACGGCACCCATAAATCAGGCGAATATATTTTAGGTACTGATTTTAGTAATGTGTGAACATTTGTACGGAATCAAATTTTTATTATTTCCAAGAAATATTAAAAGGTCAGAATTTCGTTTGCATTCCATTGTAAAATATCATTGCATATCATTTTTGACTCTGTCAGTGTCGAATGCCATTTGCAGCCATTATGATACCAGGCTTAATATTATGTAAATTAAATTTCTTTTGCGTACGTACACAATCAGTCAAGACCCCCTCGCCCCTCCCCGTGCGGATCCATACGCAAAATGCCGTTAATTTAAGACCCACCTCCCTCTATACTATTTGCGTACGAAATATATGGATGGCCCCTAAGAAATATTTTCTATTTACCGTGACTTTGACACCTGCACGTTATTACAGGCACCAAGTACGGCAAGCTCCTCAATATCAACCACCGATGAGGTTTTTAAGGCCAGGATCCTATCCATGATCCCCCGGGGCGTGTTCCTCTCAGACACGCCCATAGTACTGACCCAGAAGGACGAGGCGAGGCTCCTCCATATTCTGGCCCGTGAGCTGTACCACGAGGATCCACAGAGGCTCAGGGATGTCTACATCAACATATCCAACACAGTGGACAAAAACCTTTCGGGCTTCTGCCAGTATCAGGATCTGTATAATATACTGTCCAGGATGAATGTGAGACTTTCTTTATTAGTGAATTTATATTTGTAGAAGCTGTTGTTAAGTTTTCGTTGTGTAGTTATTGGGTTAAACAATGGTTATTTGATAGTTCAGGTTATAATTGTAACAGTAATTTGATATGTCTGTTTGGTATCGTGGTCGACAAATAAACATCGTCATGTGAGGCAGTTGGTTTTGTGCTATCTTAGTTTTATTCAGGTGAACATTTTAACTTATGTTTGACAGTACTTTCTTACAGTTCAAATTTCCATCTGACCTCCTTCAAATTGTGGCTGCCATGTTTGTATCAGACCACCGAAATCAACGAGACGTCAATTATGAAAAGTTTCTATCATTTGTCGGAGCTGCTTTAAAATACAAGGACAAAATGTAAGTGTCCAGTTACATGTTTGTTTATCTAAAACAATAAACCTTACAATAAAAAACAAATCTTACAAAAGGACCTGGATGGAGTACGTCTAGAGAAGGGTCAGCTTTTAAGAGTAACAAAGAAAAATAAAAAAAAAGGAAGGCAAACTTTTGTTGGAAACAACTAAATTAAAGATGCAACATCCTCGGGAGTATCAATAAATGAGAAATTATCATGGAATCCCCACACCGGACAAGTCTAGTGCACCACAAAATAAAGGCAACAGTATCAACATTTAATAACAATTAATGCCATTATTAAAATGTGCAAATATAGAAATTAACATTGTCTATTTTAGAAGTCCTCCAAGTCAACAATCTACCACAGCACAGCTCAATGGTGCAGTGAAACAGTCAGGAATACACACACCAATCAGGTCTGTTCACCTGACATGTTTTCTATTAAATTTTATTGGTCACAGTTTCAGGGCTTTGTAACGACTAGTGTATGAAACCTATTCCTAATTATGATGTGGCTCCAGAGAAACTAATCTGGAATTGCTAAAAAAATTGATGTGAAAAGTAACTCACATAAAAAATACGGTTGTAGTCTAATTATAATTTTCTTTCTAGATCCACTTTGTCTTTACTAGTCTTTAGTTTTTAATAGTGATTTAATTTAAAGAAATGAACAATTAATTAAACAACCCGTAAAAACATAGTTTTGACTATAAATCCCTCGTATATGAGACATTACTAAAATTATTCATTAAGTTCAACATAATACGGCACTGCGCAACAGACTAGTACAGGGGTCGGGAAACCAAGGCTCGCAAGCCAGATGTGTCTTTTTTTATTGCTGCACCTGACTCTCTGATAAATGTTTGATTTTTAATTTTAAAAATTGAATTCTGAGTCCTTTGATCTACATATTAATTCCATATGAAAAAACAACAGGACACCAATGTTATTAAAAAGAAATCAGAGATATAATTATTTTACTTTTAAGGTTGAAATTACACAAAATGCACACATTTATTTGAATTTTTTACTTTAAAATATAAAATATGTCTCTCACGGTATTACTTTTCAAAATCTATGGTTTTTATTGCTCCCTCGGACAAAAAGTTTCCCGACATCTGATTGGCATAAACATTTACATGCTACATACATATACATAGAGATAATCTAAAAATTAATTTTAGTACAGTATATGCGACGAATTTTAAATATTGTGAAGCTCCTGTGGTTGGTCTCTCTTAGGTTAATTGTCTCTATGTAATTGCACTCTAGTTCTCCATCTGCACACACTTGGTTACATTTTAAACACCAATGCAACGACTCAAGAACAACTACAATATCTCTTTATTTCATTTTCTTCTTTGTTTACTATCATTCTCTACCTAAAGTTACATCTCTCCGTTCGGGTGTGTGGCCCAACGTCTGTCTCCCTACGTATCTGAGTTTGAGTGTTCTTATTCTCTCCGCCTCCTCCAACTTTCCTGTCCGACGGTCAACTGTCAATCAAATAGTACCTCCCCTTGATAAAACGCGGGTAGGTGGGTTTTGACGTACCCCGTCATGGTCAGTAACCCCCCCCCTTTCTCCTCGTCGGCTCCTTTTATCTAACCTACAGCTCCCGTCTTTAAAGCCTCGTTCGCAGTTCCTATGTCCTTTGATTCCCAAGTTCGCACCTCTGGTCATCTGGACTCACCCGTTAGTCCAGCGGCACCTCAAAGGCCAAACATATTCTAGCGCCCTAACCGCCCTAATTTCCACACAATATTGATAGAACGCATTGTTAGGTGATAAAAGCTTATGTGCAAACTTTTTACTGTTTTTTCTGTGGGGCCACGACACAGTTAGACATTTCAAGGCGGTGAAGTTAATAAAAGGGATTTTTAAAAATTATTTGTTGTAACTTTTTTTTATGTGAACATTTAATATGCTATATTTCAATATCTGACTGCTTATAAAGAGCAACTCTGTTAATCAATAAATTTACACTGTAAATCTTTGTTCTAAATAGATATAATAATTTATTATGATTGTCTGATTTTCCAAAAAGGCATCGTCCCGGCAGTCCTTACTTCAGTGATGGGGGTGAGGTCAAGTTACTTAGAATGGTTGAAGAGCAGTTAAATGTTAATGATTTCGTCATAGATTTCAATAGATTAATCACAGATTTTCAAGCTACTGATAGAAAACGGAGAGGATTACTATCTTCTGATCAGGTATGTTGATCATAAATCTTTTTAAAACTGAAAGACAATGAAATTTATTCTTTTGATCAATATACATGAGTTTTACAATTGTTTGAGAGGATTTTCATAAGAGTTTCACCCTTGATAATTAAGTTTTATACCTTCTCTTTTTAAAAATTATTTAAAGTTTATCCTAATGTTTTTACACTTTGTGGGATATTTATTCAATTAAAAATGTTAAAAAACTTAATGTTAAGTTAATTAGAAATGTTTATAAAGGTAATTAGATTTAAATTCATTTTTTAAAATGTATTATTAAATATAACTAATTGCCTAAATTTTACCATATAACACTGGGTTAATTTAATTTTCAGATAAAGAATATCTGTTTTCAACAAAGAATACCTATTCAAGAGTCTTTAATCAAAAGACTACTGCATAAATGTGAAGATGTTAATATTAAAGACCAATACAAGTGAGTTTTTTTTCCTCAATGTAGGATGGGGAAGAGGGCACAGGGTCAGTTCTTTTTAACCTTTAAATTAAGGGACAGCAATTTAAGCAGAACCAAAGATTTGTAAAAATAGTTGATATAACTCTAAACAATTTAATTTAAATGTGCCGCGACCCCAAAAATCTTTTTTATTTACTATAATGAATCTGTATGAACTTACATCTTAGCTTTAGTTATGTGTTTTACTATTTAAATATTTTTGTCCTTACAAGTCCGTCAAATTATTTAGATTTTAATAGATTAAAATTGATTTTAAAAAGAGAAGAAGTGGGTTGCCTCACAAAATGGAATAAAGAATATTTTATTTTTTATTCTTATGTGTCTTTTAGAAATATGATTGCTATACAGATATTTGTGGAATATCAAAAAATTAAATTAGTTTATAACACTTTTAATAGTAATTGAAAACTGATTTAAAAATTATATCAAATAAACATTTTATGCTATAATAAATATTGTTTTTTAATATGAATTTTAAAAAATGCTTAACACTTTCAAAATCTTAAACTTAATATAATTTGTCTTTTGAAGATATGACATTTAATTTAAGCACCGGAATGCATTTTTTTTTTTAAATTTCAGCTGGATTTCATTCATTCAATTACTGGAGAGGATTCAGCCTGTCAAACCCAAGTCTCCCACTAACACAAAGCAAAAAATGCTTGGGAAATCTTTGCTGTCTGCCCAAAGTTCATCTAAAGACTCACAGTCCTTCACAGGATATACACCAACTCCACTATGGAAAAGAGATGTAATTTAAGAGAAGATTTTAAATATCTTCTATTATTTATTATGCTTTTATTGATGTCAGAAATGACAAAAGGTTACTGTTTTGCCTAATATATATCTTTTTTCCATATGAATTTTTTTTTAAAAATTTAAAAACTATTAATTTAATTCATACTTAATCTTTCTCAGCCTCCATTATCCCCTCATAAAGAAGAAGTTCCAGATCCCAACAGAGAAATTATTTCAAGAATGGATTTAGAATTAAAAGATCTGGAAACAAATTATCAGGTTTGTGTGTTTTTTTTTTAAAACGAATTATTTTGTGTAGAAATATACAATTTTAAACAAAGTTACATTATGACATTGAAATATAGAATTCTTTGGGAATATCATTTGCTAATTATGTGAGTTGATCTGACATGACTCAGCTAAATATGAATATCTTTACTTAGAAAGATTTTTTTTTTTTTAAATGTAATTTTTTTGGTTGCTCATCCTTGTTTTAAACCAAATCTATCACCATGGTTCATAACAAATAAATCAGATTCATTGAGCCAGCAATTTTTGTCCATATATTTCCAAAATTATATCAAAAAGATAATGTGATTTACTTTACTTCACAGGGCATGAAATCCAGGTCTCCCCATAAACAAGAAGAAGTTTCATGGTTCAAAAATTTTATGCAGTTTGCTGAAGCTCTCTATAAACAAGACAAACAATTTCAAGGTCAGTTTTTGGCTAAAAGTATTGCCTAGAAACTTAAATATAGTTTCAGAGTAATTCATTTGAGCAAATTTGAAGCTATTTTAAAATAAGTAATGTTGATTTTTATCCCTTAACTTCTTTATGAGGGGATAATGGAGGCTGAGAAAGATTAAGTATGAATTGAATTAATAGTTTTTAAATTAAAAAAAAAAATTTCTTATTATTTAGCAGTCATTATTGTGGAAGGATTAAGTTTCGTAAATAGCCAACATCCAATTTTCAGATATTATAGTTAAAATTTATATTGTATAGGAAGCCTTCCATACAAGGATGTTGCAGAATGGACTAGACTGTATAATGAATCATACAGACTTGATATCCCTGAAGATGTCATAGCCATAGCACTTGAGCAGTCAAAGAAGAAAGGAAATATAGACATCCATCAATTTTTGTCATTATTGGGACAAAAGAAATGACTTAAATTGAATTAGAGCTAATATTTTATTTGTGTGAATGTAAAACTATTTTTTAGCGCATTTTCGAGGAGTCGAATGCGCTATTGCACCCGTTTTGTCCGTCTGTCATCACCTTTGATCACAGCATCCATAAGTCCTAGACCCATGATGTATATATGTTTTTTGTATGTCCTGACCTGCCATTTGTGCATCAACACTCAGTTACTCGATCCGTTAAAAAAAACCCGTTAAAACTACCAAAAAACTTTTCGAATCGAGAGGTAACACTGGCGCAGGGAATGGCCGCCATTGCCGGAAGTCGAATACATCATTTTTCAAGCATTCAAGAGTGGTGCGAAGGCGTGCAAAAGAATTAGTTTTTTTTTTGTTTTTTTTTTTGTTTTTTGTTGACGTCATTAGAATATGTGTAAAAGTTTAGAGAGTTTTACGTCATCATTTGTGGTGACTTGTAGTTATGTTAAAGAGAAAATATTTTTTTTAAAAATGTAAAGAAATTACTTTTAAATAAAAAAATGTCAGGTATATTCATTACACAAGAAAATTCATAAAAATATGTCTAAAATCTAAACACAATTACTGATAACTACATAATGCTGATATCTAACATAAGTACTGATACATAATACGAAAATGCGCTAACACGTCCTGAGTTCCAAAAGGGACCAGGCTTAACATGATTTTTTCAATATAAATGGGAGAGTTATGATTCAAATTCATAGACATAGGCATTTTAAATAATTTAAAGAAGTATGACTTTTGTAAAAAGATTATGAAATTTATTGGACACAAATTAGTCTTTTTTATTTTTATTTATATTTTCAAGCCCATTTTATTGTATGGCTACATTAATGTTTCCAATCATAAACACAAAAGATACATACCTAAAACTCAAATTATGAGAAATGCTACTATTACTATTATTACTTAATAATTGATGGTTTCAATGTTGTGATTTGGAGAATATTATTAAATAAAGTTGTCTTTGCATTTAGTTGAATTTGGCTTCTTTAAGCCCAGTGTAGCTGATAGTTTAAAAACATTTTGTTATCCTTAAACTTAAAAAATTGGTTTGAATGGGTGTGCTAAATGACTATTACATTTGAATAAATGATGCCCATTTGTAATCTCTCATTGTAATATCCTAATTTGTATTTTTCTTAATGCATTTATTCCTTATTTTATGCAAATAACTTTTTTGAATGTCATTCACAGAAACTTTGAGTCGGTTCAACTATTTTCTGTATTAAGTTATTAATTAATTTATTAATAGTTCGTTCCTACAAATAATGATAAAGAGATTTTATTGCAGGATTACATGTTTAAAAATGAAAATTAAGCATTTCAAATCATTAAGAAAGGTTTGCCCACATAAAATATATGTTGAGATTCATCATTTTATTATATTGTGTAATATAGTCTAAGGTTTATTAATAATTTTTCATGTTCAAAATAAAATAAATTAATTCTTAGTTTTGTAAAAATGTATGAATTTCAAATCTACAAGAGTAACATAATTTATTTATAAAGAGCTTAAGTATATTTTCGTCTTACAAATATTTTTTTTATTCAAAAGGCAACTATTTTCTAGTTTTATGTTTGAAATTTTCTTGCTTTTAAGGTAGTTGGTTGTCAATGGTTGGCTGTTTGAATTTTTTTGTAATTTGAGGATGGTCAAGAAGTGACATTTTGATCATAATCATAAATACATTTTTTTGGGGTTAAATTACTGTAAATTTTTACTTTGGATCATCAATGTCCTCATTTTAAAAAATTAAAGAATATGTCTGATTGAAAATACAATATCAACTATTATTTACTTTAAATTGAGAATGTTGAAAATAAATTTAATACCATCTTTAAAAGAGCAACAAATATTATCATTAATTTTGTTTTGTTTATTTATTAAAAAATTTTTTTTTATTGTTTTAAACACAATTTTACTTTTTGATGTGTTGAGAGGCACAGTAAATACATTTTTTAATGAATTTACTTTAAGTAGTTTTATTTTTATGAAATATTTTTATTGGGGAAAAGCCTACTTTTTTTGGCTTATTACAACAAACACTAAGTGTTTTCCAAATGTTTAAACATATAGAACTATTTGAAATCTAATTGTTACCTTATTTATTTTTTTGTAATTTTATCTTCCAAAAGTATTTTTTAAAATTCTGTGATATAAAAATGTTGATGTCTTAGCTTTGAAAGATTGACTTGTACTTGTATCACAAGTAGAAATATTGTGTTAATCTGTAAAAATTAAACATAATGCTTTGCTTATTGAAATATAAAATGTATTTAATTTAGATCTCTTATTCGTGTTTTTTTTAGGAGAAAATATAGTTTAGATGGACTTTATAATTTAGAGTTCATGTAAAAAATACAATGAAAAATATGTAGACTTGTACAATAGCTAAAAAAAAAATTATCCATTGTAAACAAGTTTATAACTTGTCATTATTCTTTTTAAAAACAATATAACTTAAAATGTTGACATCTGTCTCCTTATTTCCCAAGTCTTAGTTACACTTTCACCACTGATACAAATTTTCTGGGAATTCCTATTTGGACAAACTCACCAGAAACCTATTTTACTACCAGTTTTAAAGCCTTGATCAGATCCAATGTTATCTCTGTCGTTCCTTGATCTGTGTGCAAAGTAAAATAAGTCGCCTGCAAAATTCTACTGCATCCATTTTTGTGCAATATTTTACAAAATTTGCTGCGTGGTAATCCAAAACTGCTGCGCGGCTGTTGTCATATATATTCACGCCTGTTTACCTCTAAAATGGAACATTGGTCAGGTCAAGATATATAGGTCTCGAAAGCTGCTTTTTTTTTATAGACACCACATGAATTATATTACAGGAGACATTTACGATTTGCGAATTTTTCTCTCATGGATTGAGGTACATTTAAGATGCATTCCAAATGGTAAGTCGAGCTTTCGATCACATGCTTTTGTTCATGATATCATATTTCTCATAGGCAATCAGAAGTGAGTAGTAATCAGCTTAAAGTAACATATCTTCCGGTCCGGTCAATCCGAGAAGCTCTGGGATCTCAACCATCACTCGAACATGTACCTTTAACTTTAAGCCGTTATTTGCTGCAACTTCCACCCGCTTATTTTGGTGTGCGTTATTTTCTCTGGAATTAAACTTATGTTTTAATGTGAGATTGACGATTACGGACTTTCATCGTATGCTAATTAATTTCTTAGTCTCTATATTTGAAACTCCATCAACATTTTAATAGGCTATATTTAAGCAATACCGGGTTGAATGTCATTTTATATGAGAACTCCACACGTTTTTCGATCCCAAAAAATATTTTTGATGGTTTGACTTTTCAACTTTGTAGACGTTTTATATTGTTACTTAAGTCAAGTGGCGTAGCTAGGGGGGCGGTGGGGTGGTCCGCCCCGGGCGGCACTCATTTAAAGGGCGGCGTTTGTGGGTATTTAAAAATTAAAGCTATTTCCAAAAACTGCCCCTTTTCTTTTAAAGGGGTAAACATTTGTTTTATTACATAGTGGTTGTTATAACTAACGCAAAACCATTAAAAAATTTAAAATCGCTCAAAAAAGGGTAACGATTTGTTTGAATAATTAAGTGGTATACATCACAGATGGGGCTTGTATAAGAAAACTGCACAAAAAAACAACACATCACCGCTGGTCCGAAAATATGTAGATCAACTATTAATAATACAACGAAAGTTTTAGCGTGGAATTTCGACATTCGTAGAATGATGCGCTTACAAGTACCTACATGACATGGTGGTTCGAATATTGTGTTTAACTTGCAAGTAGTAATTTATATTGTTGTTTCAGATTTCATAAAATTGTTTTAAGATAACTAATTAAAAATTTAATTTACTTCGTTTTTATTGCATTAAAGTAGTGCATATGGCTTGTGTTTTTCCTTAAAATATTCATTTTTCAAATAATTCCAAAAAAATATATACTTAAAAATTTCAAGATTTTTGGAAAAATTGACAAATGAAGTAACTAGTAAAAAAGAAATCAGATGCTGGAATTTCATTCTGTTCAATGCAATCTTTTTCTTTTCTATGACATCTCAATTATGGGAACCCGTCTTTTTTAAATTAATGCAAACTATGCAAACTCATTTCATGAAATAAAGATTTGTGCTAATACAGAACGCTGTTCATAGAGTTGGAGGTATTCAATGCACAATAAGTTAGAAGGAGAAAAATATGAGTGGGGAAAATTCAGAAGACGTGTTTCTATCTCTAGAGCAAGAAGTACGAGAAATGTTTTATCAATAGATATAATTATAAACGATAATAAAACAACGCGGAGCTTTTCCAAACTGAAGTTGATAAAAAAAAAAGTATATTCGCTCTGCAATAAGTGATTCAAGACTACAAAATCTTGCAATATGTCCATAGATCAAGATAGTACAAATAATTTATATTTTTTAACATAATACACGATTTTTCTACTATGAAAGTTTGGTAAGTAAGTAAATGTATAGATAATAAAAAAGATATGTTTATATACTGGTGTATACAATTTCATTTTTTATTTAAATTTATTTATAAATAAAAAGTAAAAGCATATTAATTGTTAATGTTTTTTGGGTGTAAAATTCGGAATACCTTTTGTTTCATCTGGGAGGGGGCAGCGACTCTTATAACTTTCTTGTGGTCTGCAAGACAATTATCTTGTATTTTTATAATGTTTTAATTATAGGTAAATCATCTTTTATTACTGCTTACATAAATAGGGCATGCAATGGTAAAATTGGTCCCCACCCTTTATAATGTACTTTGTTTCAATTAAAATTATTTATTCAAGTTTAAGAATTTAACCATCATATGATTGACTCAAGGGGCCGTTCATAAATGACGTCAGGTGATTTCGGCTGATTTTTCACCCCATGCCCTCTCGTCACACGGCGTCATGAAGCGAAAACTTAGACTCCTTCCTCAATGTGACGTGACAAAGACCCCCCCCCCCCCCCATACAAGCGGTATTTTCTATTTGAAAACGAGCGTGATTAAATTATTTTTTTTTGTCATTTAAATATGTTTTTAGTGTAAGGCTGCACCACGTGAAACCACGTAAAACTTATCTGATCTTAGATATACAGCGCTCCTTCTATGCAGAAGATTATTGCGTCCATGAGAGATGATCTGTTGGCAAATGATGCAGCTGTCACAGGCCACGGCTATAGGGGTTCCACGCATTACCACAGCCGCCTAATTATTGTCTATTTAGGTACACATTCAGAATCGGGGACTCCTGAGGCCCCTGGAACAAGTCCTCGCCTTCGCGTGGATTCGAACTCGTGACCATCGGTACGACAGTCGAGCGCGCTACCACCCGACCACCGCGTCCCATTGAATAAAGTGTCGGTAGTCATATATTTAAGTGGAACTTTTATTTAAAGTTGCGCGTTTAAATGGCGTAATATGTGTGTTGCCCCCCCCCCCCAAACAGTGCGTGGCGTTATCTATGGGAGGCCCATGAAAGGGCGGCATATTAAAGACCACCACAGGCGGCAAAAGCTCTAGCTACGCCACTGCTTAAGTCTGAGTCTCGTGGTATTTCTAAAATGTTCTTTGTAGCTGTGCTTACCACAAACTGACCTAGCTACAAGCATGATTCGACTTTCATTTCTTACGATGATCAATATCTTTAGCGAGGATGTCTTGAATTGTCATAAGACTCTAAAGACCCACACATCTTTAGTATAAATTAAATAAACTCAGCCTTATTTTCTCGTATCTCATATGCGCGTCTCAAAGGACAGGATTACAGTGAAAATATATTTGACATCTGAAAGCAGTGCGGAAGGGCCGCCTTCGGTAGTACCGAAGCCATAATAAATGGCCATGACGCCCCAGAGACAGCCCGGTCATTGCAAGTATGCATCATTTCATTTAAAACTGCTAGACCTATTTATGTGGCGGTTCTCTTATTTCAGATTCTTTGGTGCTGACCGCAGCCCAGTACACTTTTGGTATAACAGATCTGGCCACGAAAAAGAAAAAATGTTTCTACATCACAAGTTCGGCGACCTGCAAAGATCATCGCCAACAAAGGATTCAGATTCCACCATGATGATGACTTCGCTTTAGTCAAGTTGGACACACCGGCCGAATTCACTAAGTACGTCCAGACTATTTGTATTCCCAAATCAGGACAAACATTTGAGGATGGTGAATCCTAAGTGACTGTTTGGGGTGTGGCAGCGAGCTCGACTGGCGTACCGATGGTCACAGGTTCGAATCCATGTGAAGGCAAGGATTTGTTCACGGGATCTAAGCCGTCCCTGAGCCGTGGCCTGTGAACATTGCATCACTTGCCAAAAGATCATCCGTCATGGTCTGTGAACGCAATTATCTACTATATGTATATAGAAGGAGCGTCTGTAAAGATAAGATAACTTTACCCAGCCTAGTAGCATGTTGCTTAAGCAAACAATCATGCTATAAAGTATTTTTATGTTCATTTGATCTCTGCTTGAACTTCAAATAAAACAAGACAAGGGAAATTATATTTAGATATGAGCGATGACAAAAGTGGAGTCTGCAGTGGTAATTCTGGCGGTGCTCTGACCTGTAAAGTTGATGGAAGATTTTATTCTTACTGGTATATTTCAGAGTATTCCGAGTTCTTTTAATTGATTCTAATATTATTTTCTTCTGAAATAAACGTCAGGGAAACTGCATATATGGAGTGGATTGCAATTTCTGTCAGGGAAAATGAACAATGAAACAAATTAGTCTTGTCAATAATAGGAAAAGTGGGTTATTGTTCTTTGATTGTTCCAATGCTATATTTAGTTTATAGTTTACATTGTTAGCAATTGTTTCAGTAAATTAATATTTTCTTTAATTAAAGATTATTCATTATCAATTAAATTAAAATGGTAATAAAGTAATAAATACAGTTTATTTGAAAAAAATGTCATTTGAAATGCAAAAACCATGTGATTAATTAAAATTTTAACGCACAGTTAGTAATTGGGTGCACCGGGGTCTAGCAGTAGCAGTAGGATATTGGGCTGTGGCTCAATAGAATTTGGAATGCTACTTCAGTTGCCCCTTCCCCTAAACCCATCATGGTCTAAATTGGGGGACGTACTTTACAATTAGTAACTAGTTGTTATCATATTCCTACAGTAATTTATTAAAAATGTAACAAAGTTGTTGGTATTTTCGATATAATTTTAAATAAGATTTTTTTTTCAGCCCGGGGCAGAACGAAATTTGCCGCCCAGTGGCGTAGCTAGAGCTTTTGCCGCCCGGGGCGGTCTTCAATTAGCCGCCCTTTTAGGAGACGTCCATAAATGACGTCACACATGGGGTTGGGGGAGAGAGAGGTGTCACCCATTTGAAGTCACTTTCAAACGCGCTACTTTAAATAAAAGTTCTATTTATGATTACCGAGCCTTTATTTAATGAATTTTTATATGCATGGCTTCACGGGTGTTACGGTACTAGAGTGCAGCCTTACACTAAAAATATTTAAATGACAAAACAAAAAATTGAGTGTAAACCTGCTCATTTTCAAATAGAAAATACGGCTTTTATGGCGGTGGGTGGGGGGCAAAATTTGTGATGTCACGTTGAAGAAGGGGTCTAAGGCTTTGTGACCACGTGTGACTAGAGTGCAAGGGGTGAAAAACAGCTAAAATTGCGGGAATTCATTTAAGGACGGCCACTTACATCAATCGTATGATGGTTTTTATAAATAAATAAACATTAATAAATAATTTTAATTGAAACAATCACATTGTAAAAGTAAAAAGTGAGGAATATGTTAACCATTCCATGCCATGTATATGTAAGCATTACTGAAAGAGGCAGCATTTTGTACACATTAAAAAAAATACAAAATTCTCTTTTAAAAGGCCACAAGAAAATATTTGAGTTTGCAGAGCCAATGATACAAATTTTTTTGCAAATTCACAGCCTAAAGAACATTAAAACTTAATATGCTCTTATTTTTAAATCCATTATATTAACTTATGGTGTCTGAGCCCGTGCTACCGACCGTGCGTGCCTGCCGAAAAAACTGTGAATCGATTTTTAATCCACTTTCTCGTAAGCTAGTGAGCTGAAATTTTGCATGCAGAATCATGTCGATGATAAAAATGATGTGGCGAGAAAGATGTTGATATATTTTTGACAAGTTGTCTAGGGGTATATTATTTAATTTATTCTCTCTTTGCCTACACGAGCATACTTTAGTGATCTCTCACAATACGATGATCAACAAACAATTAGGTGAAATTGTAATAATAATTTATTTTACAATATTTACAGCGAGCGGAAACAAGTTCCGTTATTGCCAAAATTCATCATAAGGCTTGTGCCAATCAATATTATAATTATAGGGTAATACTTAAATTTTATAGGAATGACTGCCCCGCTCCGTGAACGGTTGGTTCTGCAATTCTGTCCTATGGGCTGCTTCACCTATGGTTCCAGGTGACTTCGGTAATCACGGATGGTGTGAATAACCGATTCCAAACACTCTGAGGTGTAAACAACAACCTGAGTGGTTAGCTTCAGCGTTACACTTGGAGTAAGCTGGTACTGATGATTTGTCCTCCTCTGGTCCTGTCGATCAGTGCAGGGTGAGGTAGGGGTTGGATGCAGGTCGCGTGGATAGCGGTGAGTCCAGCTCCTGGTCCAATCGTGGGCTATGGTTCGGATGCAAGTCGCGTGGATAGCGGTGAGTCCAGCTCCTGATCCGGGTGTGACGACACTTCGTTAGGACGGTTGCTGTCTGGAGTTCAGGTTATCTCGCAGCACAGTCGGGTGCCTAGAAACCAGACTGAGATAGAAATAATACATATGAGGATGGTTTCTATTCTCGCGTGTTATCATATTTATTTATGAAAGGAGATACATGTAGCCCAGCGTGCAAGCCGGCTTATGGCTAATTGGGTCAACATGTCTACAGTTTCAATATGACATTGTACGAATCTTAATATTTAAATATCGGCGTGAAATATGCTCACAAATACCAGGGGAATAAGTTAGAGTACAACTTACATAGATTCTGGCCACGAATAATTGGTGTCGGCTTCCTCGATCAAAGGATGGTAAGAGATTTGGTCCAGTGGGTTGAACAATCAAATCGATAAGCTTACTGTGGTCACTTTGGTCGGAAGAGAAAGGACTGGTTCCTCTAATTGCCGAGTTTTTATACAGGTCTTGATAGCCTCATTTCCAGGAAGTTCATTGCATATATAATTATTGACCTCTGCTCCTTGAACTCTTGGAGAGTGATTCCCCTTTTGTTTTGATCTGTTCTCGTGCAAATAACAGGGGGCTCACAAAATTTCGCCACAAAACAAAGAAATTGTATACATTAGTATGTGAACATATCTAAAAATTACTTATCAAACTTTCATATTAGAGAAATCGTGTATTATGTTATCAAAATTTAAATTATCTGCAATATCTTGTTCTATGGACAATTATTTAGATACTTAAAAAAAAAAGCTTTTACGAAAGTGTGACGTAATTTAGGGGGGGGGGGTCCAAGATTTGTGACAGGGGGAAAGGGGGAGATAAAATTTTCAAAAATAGCGTGAAGCACTTTATGGACGGCCCCTACCATTGTACAATGACATGGGCTTGAAGTATTATTATTTTAAAAAGTTTTTCCATAAATTGAGATTCTATAGAAACAAAAAATATTGCATCGTTTAAAGTAAAGTTCCAGCATCTGATCTCGTTTTACTAGATACTTCTTCAGATGTCAATTTTTCCAAGACGATTGAAATTGTTAAGTATGTCTTTTCGAAATTATGTATGCTATTGCGATGTTTATTAACGGAGAAATTTGAATATTTTCATGCTCTTGGGGTAAATCTTAATAATTTTCCATTAAATAGACGAATTCAAATTATTTACACATTACTTTCACTTGAAAGGCGTAGCATTTTTAAAGAATAACCGAATGTTAATGAAAAACACATATGTGTGCTACTTTAATGCAATAAAAACAAAATAAATTTAATTTCTAGCAAGTTTAAAGTCTACCTTAAAATAATTTTCTAAAACTGAAACAGTAATATAAATTACACAATATTTGAACCAACATGTCATGTAGGTCGCATCATTCTACGCATTTCGAAATTCCACACAAAAACTGTCGTTGGGATTTTAATAGTTCACATTATTCGGCCCAGCGGTGATGTGTTTTGTTGTGTGCTGTTTTCTTATAAAAGCGCCATTTGTGGCGCATACTGCTTACAATTTTCAACCAAATCAATACCTCTTTTAAGCGACTTTGGATTTATGAATAGATTTGCGTTAGTTATAACAACCACTATGTAATCAAACAAATGTGGCGTGAATCCGTTAATTAAGACTCGAAATTAAGAATATTTTTGTTTCACCTAGGTTTTCCCCCTTCAAAAGAAAATTTGCGGCTGTCGGAAAGGGCTTTATTTTTCAATTGCCCACAATGCCGCCCTTTAGATGAGTGCCGCCCGGGGCGGACCACCCCCTCCGCCCCCTATCTACGCCACTGTTGCCGCCCCCCTCCCCGAAGAAATATGTTAACACTGTAAAGTAAAGATAGTATTTATGGAAAAGTAATAATGACACTATAAATGTTTAATAAGAGATAAAAAGAAAAGCGGTATTTCTTTAATAAAATTGAAATTGTCTGTTTTTCCTAATGGCATAATCTTTCGCGCATCAATGTTTTCAGCCTTGCCATGCTGAATAGCGCCAAAATTGAAATTGCAATAGATTTAACAATTTTGGCATAATTTCGTCTCGAAAGACTATGGTGCATCACCATTGGTCTGAGTTGCATTTCCTCGTGTGGCTGTGCAGTCCCATCCTTGAGTGACAGATTTTACCACAACTTTTGCACACGAATTCTGTGCTTCCCAATGTTTTGACCTTTCTCCTAACTCTTTTGTGTATAGCCTCTTCTATCCTTCGCTACTCGGCTCCTATGACACCCTTTTTGTATCACTGTGCGCCACGTAGAAAGGTCTTTTGGTTTGCACTCCCAGTTGCTTGTGGGTATTCTGGTTGCTTTCATGTCACTTTGGCAAACATCTTTGAATCGCAGACGTGGGCGACCTGTCTTTCTCTTAACTGATGCCAGTTCTCCATAAAGGAGGTAATTGGGGATGCGGCCAGGGCTCATTCTTTTTACATGTCCTAGCCATCTCAGGCGTTTTTCAGTAAGGATTGAGAACATGCTTTTGATATTGGCACGCATCAGGACCTCACTATTGCATTACTTAAGACAATTGTATAAAGCAATGTTCAAATTAATTATATTATATTATGAAAGATAACTTCGAGTCTTAATATCTTAATAAACTTTAATAAATCAACTGGTCTTGAATTTATTTTTTTAACCCGTGCTCGACAGTGCCATTTGAAAATTCATATTTGAAGGCAACATTTCAAAGTCCAGCAGATCGGCTGGTGAATGAAAATTGTATCTGTGTTCTAAATTCTACATACATACCAAAGTCTGACATAAATTTCTACTGTAATTTTATCTTTTGAATAATAGAACATTTTTCTCAACTGTTTTTCTAAATAACAACGACACATATTTTGGATCACCATAAATTTGCTCTCAATTACTTTGATATGAAGATTCGATGAGGTCTCGGCATAAAAATTTATTAAACGTCAAAGCATACTTTGAGTATTCCATTAATTTCTTGGTGAGCATCTTCTGCTCGGCATTTTTTCTAGAACTATAAATTTACAAATAATTTCGGACATCTTTGATTTAGCATCGAAAATAAAAAGATTTCATTGTGACTAGCAAAGTTCTTGCGTCAGTATGTGTGACGAGCTTTTTTCTGCCTCTGTCTGTTTTTGTTCTATAGCTTTTAGTATAATATAAAAATGGCTCTATGGTATTTTCACTATTTTGAATCCCGAAGCCTTGCTTTTAAAGTAATTAGATATTCCAAACGGTGTATGGCCATGAATAAGAATCCGTAACAACGTTCTAGAGAACTAACATAAATAATTCGCTTCGGTTGGGATATCATGTAAACATTAGATGCAATGAACTGCTTGAGCGAGATGTAATGTTATTGCGTCTTTAGTAAACGCCTGCATACTTTCAAGCCATGAAGCAGTATTAACACTGGATGATCCTCTGCAGTCCATTCTTTTAAGGTCGTCATTTATTATAATCACTTCAGAAATGTCGTAAGTAGATTCACTTTTTACTTCAATGAAATATTTCAAAGATTCTAAAATGTCTACTTATTTTTTTTCAATCGTTACATTTCAAACAACTGGACTTGTTTGGTGATTATGTGAAATAAATGAAGAGCTATCGAATACAATGGGACAAGTTTGGGTATTTTGTTATTGAAAAAATATGATTTTTCGCGATCTATCTCTCTTAAAATTGCCATGAGCTCTGTTTTATAACACTTTTTGTTTGTTCTGGGAGTGCTCGATCATAATTGGCAAGCAAATGCATTGGTTCCGAAATATTGCCTTTATTTGCAACAATATTGTTCTCCCTGTGACCGCAAAAAATAAAAAGAACTCCAGGATTTAATTATTACGAAAATTCTAATGAAAACATCCTGCCAGTTTGTTTTCTTTTACAACTCGTTGTTGTTTGTGGAATGATTTCTTATACGATTTCTGGTCCTTTCCAATTTTTTAAAAAAACTTTGCAAATTTTGACCATTTGTTCATGGGTGACCACGTTTGGATACATGCATACAAAGTTATTATGTCATTAATTAGCCAATGTGTTCCTTATTTTTTAAAAAATGATTATGCTTCAAATGTAAAAGAAATTAAAATAAAAATAATTATAATGGTTTGGTAAAATAAACCATGCAAGTACGCCAACAATTGTTTCTAGGATTTTAATTACGCTAAAATCAAACTTGAACCGATTATATATACCAGAACTATAATGACATATTTGTACTCTAATTATTATTCATTCCCTGTTTTCCCTGAAGTAGCACTAGTGTCAGAAGACCTTATATTCATAAGGAAGTTTGAAGATCTTACATTAGAAACGTTGACGTACATAAAATAGTTTCTTTTAATTCTTTGATTTTGTAATTCTTTGCATCACGGGCTTCGTTAGGGTTGGTGTCACCCGAGGCGGTAGCTCATGGTGTCACCCGTTCGCGACTGAAGGGGGCGTCCATAAATGACGTCACGCGAGGTTGCCGATTGTTTTCCTCCCCCCCCCCCCGGCGTCATACTTTGTCACAAAAACTTAGATCCACAGCACCTTGTTTCCCGATATGACGTCACAAAGCTTTGAATCCCACCAAGCCGTATCTTCTAAATAAAAATTATCAAGTGGCAAGTTATTTTTTGTCATTAAAATATGTATTTAGTGTAAGTCTGCACTCTAATATCATTACACGCGTTTAAAACATTAAAAAAGTCATTAAATATATTGTAAACAATCAAATATTTAAGTAGAACTTTATTTAAAGTTGCATGTTTTTTTATGTAACGTCACTTTTTAAACACACCCCTCCCTCTTGTCACATATCGTCGCAGATGCGGGACACCCTTCCCCCCTAGGCACGTGACGTCATTTATGCATGGCCCCAAATGCCTAGAACTCCTCCAGTCTTCCAGTGGCTAATAAAGGGAACATACACAATTTTAAATTTGTGTCACCTTGTAACACTGTGAATCAGCATTGTCCCTCGCCTATAGGTAGGCATTTTTATTTCTTTGTCACATGAAAAAAAAAGTTTGTAAAACAGATAAACAGCTTAGTGGGAATCAATTCCATCTAAAAGTTTGCCGGTTCTTGTGCTAAATATAACAGTGAACCATTTTTGGAGTTCAAATTTTTTACATCTCACAAAAATACAGCACCAATTGGACCGATATACATTAAGTGACACATTTCTTTATCAAAATAATATAGTGGATTATATTAAAATAATAAAAAATTATTAATGTATATTTCAGTTCTTCTGTTCAACGGTATTTATCACGCATAAATCAACCAAATACCAACATACCCATTTGCCGCTAATCTCTTCTGGGGCGATCTGGCGTCTGTCTTTCAACGAGATCCATATTTTATAGACTTTGTCAAGGTTGATCCGATGTCCATCATTCTGACAAGATTTAATCCTCATAAGCATGTCTAAATGTAACTCTTCCAACCTATTTTTAGATTTTACTTTTATAGAATTCATTAGGCTAAATCCACATTCGCAATCAGCGCTCGGTGTAAATAATGTGGCACAAATGTCCAACGGGATGGCAAAGTCGTTGAACTATTCTTCAGTCATGACAATTTGAATGATGAAACACCTTGTCGAAAGTCTGCATCAACCAACATTTTATTTTTTTCCGTTAGCATTAATCATAAATTTAAATTGAGATGCTGATCCATAAGTTCCTGCAAAATGTCTTCATAGCTTTTAAAGAATTCTTTTTATTTAGAAACTAGAGCACCAAGTTCTTCTTGTCAGAAAATTAAAATTTGACGTGTCGACTAACGCTTACAACAATATACGCAATAGCATCAAGTCGATTAAAAAAAAACAATAGTCCACATACCAACTCAGACATTCAATGAATTTGAGGATTGGACTCTTGTTATCATCCTTACGGCCTGAAAACATTTTAACGACCTCTACAGACCAATGAAAATTGTCACCAAGGTGCTCATGGCCTCTTAGGTTATTGATCCTTCATTTTACAAACTTTATGGTCGTTAGATTTTTCCTTTGTAACAGCCTGCCTTATTTGGCAAATTATCCAACTACCCCATGAATGACACAACGGGACAATATTTATTGACTATGATTATGGGTCATTATACCAACGGGCCAGCTTATAGCAGTGGGCTACGCAAAACGTATTGACGCCTCTGGCGAGACAGCTTCACTAATATTATATATATATATATATATATAAATGTATATATGGTGCCCCAGTTATTCTCACAATGGGCTACTCAACAACTTTGCAAAGATTCATGCTTCTACCCACACGGGAAATTGGAGAATAAGCGATGAGTCCGTTTTTATAGAATAAAAAATACATTTGGGCCCCCAGCCCCAGTAAGTCAGAATGTCAATATTGTTTTCGCCTGTTACCATCAGGAAAGTGTACTGAACAACTTCTTAAAGTTTCATGCTTCTGCCTACGCGGGGAATAGGATAATTAGTGATTTTCATGTTGTATATAGTCATTGTAAGGGGAAAATGCTTTTGGGCCCCCGGCCCCTATGAGTGTGATATTTAAAATTATTTCCCGCCAATAATTGTCACAATAGGCTATTCAACAACTTTTCAAAGTTTCATGCTTCTATGCTTCTACCTACACGTGAAATGGGAGAATTAGTGATTAGTCAGTTATTTTATAAGGAAAAATACATTTGGGCCCCCGGCCCCCAATGAGTGATACTTTAAATAAATTTTTTTCATGTTACCATTGCGGAAGTGTACCCAACAAATTCCCAAAGTTTCATGCTTCTACCTACACGGGAAAGTGGATAAGCAGCGATTTTCAGTATTTAAAAAAATAGTATTTGGGCCCTTTGGACCCCACTTTTTGTGATTTCTAAAAATTATTAACGCCAATAATAATTCCGAGAGGCTACTCAACAATTTACCAAAGTGTCATGCTTCTACCTACCCAGTAGTTCCCAAACTTTTTTTGCCCGTGGACCCCTTTTATAGTCAAAACTTGCCCATGGACCCCCAAGTGACAAAACGCTATATAAATGTATAGCATACAAATTTACTTATTAAAAAAACATGTTGTTGAAGAATTATTTATTTTTGTGCTGAATCAACAATCTACCAAATACGAATACGGGAAAGTAGTCAACAACTTTAGAACAATAACCCATAATGCAGGATTTACAATGGGGATTTTTTTTTAATAATCAGAATTTGTGGTATCCTTGTACAAACATTGGTTTAAGTTCCTCATTTGGTAATAATTCAATAATTTGCTCATGTACTAATATTCACTCATCTATGTCTTGGATGTGAGTTTGTCTCTGCGCAAAAGGGTTCAACACTCAGTGGGGAATATCTTATGAAGAATGTCCTCAAATCTTTGGTTCAGGTTGCATGAAGAGCCGCTATGTGTTGACAGTAGGCAAACAAGTCATCATTTCTCTTTGCAACTTCGAGAGATTTTGAACCTGAGAACATTCTCCTCACCCCAAATTTTGGTTATACAAACAAGTTTTACAGCAAAACGCAGATATTACGCTTTTATTAGTTTTGATTAAATTTATTTGGTCACCTTGAAGTTTCCAATTAGTTTCTTTTAAATTTGGCAAACAAATATGTGATTTGGGCTATGTCATTTTTTTAGATAATTAAATTTTGTCTCAAATCATTGTCTTTGCCTTCCAGGAATGTCAGCACTTAATAAGAGATCATAAAATCGATTTAAACATAAACTTTTAGCTAACAAACGTACTTCTGTGTGAAGTAGTAAACGATTACAGTCTTCATCATTTATCAAACAAAGTTTATCCAATAATATCTCATTGAAGGCATTTAAAAAAAAAATTATTAACTGCTCCAATGACATGATCTATTGATCCATGCAAAACTTCACTAAGATTTTCGCAACTAAAGTATGTCAATGAATGACACAATACACTGAACATGCATTTGGTACAGCTTGTTTTAAATGTGCCAGAAAGCCTCGGTATCTTCCTACAATTGCCGGAGCACCGCCAGTAGCAACAGAACTGATGCTAGTCAAAGTATAGCTGTTTCATTGAAAAATCTCTTTTAATTCAGTAAAGAAGTCTCACCTTTCGTATCAGTTTCCAAACATTCAGCAAACAACTGGTCTTGGCAAAATTATTCTTGTTTTACAAAGTTTTACGTAAGCTAAAAGTAAAGCATCATTTCCTGGTAAAGTGGACTCGGCAAGTTGTAGAGAATATTCACATGTCTTTTTTGAACTCAAATAAAGAATTTTCAACACACTGAGTCATTTTGCTAATCCTTATTGGACTGAATTATTCTTCAGTGGAAGTCTTTGTGTGATTTCGAAAGCTGGTTTGTGCAACACAGTGCTAATCACCTCATTTCCAGCTGGTAAAATAAGTTCTGCACTAATCGTGTTGGGCTATCCAGACTTTGCAATCAATATATAAAAATTATAAGACGCACGCAGTCTATTTCATCTAGTCATCTCGCTTTGATGTTGTCCCCATGAGTTGTTGAAGTGAGGGTGTTTTCAAATATGTGTCTTGGACTGCTTCTAAAAAGTTAAATCTTTATCTTATTTATCACTATGCATTTTCATTAAAAGTTCCTCAAGCTTGTAAGGTTTTGACCAGTGGCGGCGTTAGGTAAGCGCGGGGCCTACTGCCAGCAATGTGACCCCGTGGGGCCAGAGTTCTAGTAAAGATCGCTAAGCACCAGTATGCTATGGTATTTAAAAATATGAAATATCTTGATTATTGTGTAATTTTAATACCGCGTGTCACCTTTATATTAAATTATTACAAGTTCATTATTTTCACTGGTCTCTAAACAACGGTTTATTCTTATCCAAAAATGACGTGCCGGTTACGACGTGCTTTAAAATGCAATTTGTTGGCAGACATATTGCAAAATAATGCGTTTTGCTAATTGAAAGTGAACTGTGGAAATATTTCTGCGCCTGAGTCATATTTGCGAAATCTATCGCGATCTCTTCCACTCTTGTTGATATCGTACAGAGAAATCACTTTGATGACGCTAATTAATTTCTCCGATCGCACCACTACCGAAGACACTGCCATTCCGATGACACAGTTTTCTAAAAATAACTATTTTAGTAAATCTATTGTGAATGACGTGTACACAAATAAAGGGGATTGGCTAAATGGTACATCTGACCTATTTTCCGCTAACGGTGTAATGCTTTCAAAGACGTCTAGAGATACGCTACGGAATTTGACCTTCAAAAAGGATTACCAGAGTGCCTCTATCGTTTCTTTACAATCGTTTCCAGCACACGTTCTACCAACCACTCATTGGTTCTACATGTATAGGCTATTAACCAGGACGAGACCTAAGCGCGGGGCCTGGGGCAGTTTGATTACACAGAAGACCCATTGGTAACATACTATTTCCTGGTTTATTGTATGCAATTTATGCATGTAGCAGCATAATTGCAATGCTGTATAAAATTATTTTTGCTATTCTGTCTCACACTGCGCAATCTAAAACTTTATTAATAAAAAGGGGGATGCAGGTGAGATTTCTATGTTTCAATATACATTTTTATAAGGTTTTTAAAGCAATTTTTTATGTTAACTACATTTTAAAAAATTGTATCAGAATGTTTATTAGAATATATTTTAAAATGTTATTTTGCTAACTCTCTAGAAGATGTTTGGTAGAATTTTGAATTTAAAAAATCTTTTATCTTATCTTATCTATTAAAGACGATCCTTCTGTACAGAAGAGTATTGTGTCCTACGTATGTCTATGGTTTGCTGCCCTGACTCATGAATTTAGAATCGTCAAATCATATCAAATTTGGTATCAATAGAAAGCTGAATTCTTCCTGCCGCGGGTAAATATAACTTACCATACGTCACAATTTACCCAACCCTGCAATCATTTCCGTTTAAATAGAGTATTTTTATAACCTACATATAGGGTCTCCGCCTTTCTCACGCATTAAACTTGACAAACCTTTCAATTAACCAAGCATGTTGATTGGTTACAGCTGTTGCATTATCGTAGTTTTTTTTCTGCTTTTAGGTCAAACAATTTTATTTTACTCTTACTCTGGACCTAAAAATTTCTACAACAGTATATATTGTTTATTTTTATTTCCGTAATAATAACAAAACACAATTTTATTATGTTTTATACTAATTTAAAACCTTCCGCGGACCCCCTGACGTTGTTCACGGACCCCCAAATCAATTTTAATTGTCCACGGACCCCTTGAACGGTTCCATGGACCCCTGGGGGTCCTTAGGGACCACTTTGGGAACCACTGACCTACACGAAGAGTTGGGTAATTAGTGATGAGTCAGTTTTTAATATAAGAAAAAACTACATTTGGGCCCCCGGACCCCAGTAAGTGATAATTTAAATATTGTTTTCGCCTGTTACCATCGTAGAGGTATACTTAACAACTACCTAAAGTTTTGTGCTTTCACCTGCACGCGAAATAAGAGAAATTGTTATTTTCATTTTTTATATAGCACATATAAGGAAAAAAGCAAAATGATGGGCCCCCAGATCCTAGGGGTAGTCACCTCGGGATGAACCATAGCATTTTGACCTTTTCCGGGTCAAATTGGGGTTCCATGCAAATTTTATCCATCCTGGGTCCAACGGTGAGGATTTGTATTGGTCGTTCGTCCGTCGAATCGACGAGGACCACTCTAGTCATCCGAGGGTTGTTGAGACTTGTTTTGCCTATGTGTGCGCAGATGGCTGAAAAGACCGATCCTGTCACGGAAAGTTCGGGAACAGAAGGGACATGGGATGAGTGGGTTGTCTCCTGGAGGGTTGACAGCACGGGCCTTTCGGGCTTGCCTTTTCTTTTCTGTGCCGTTGATCCTGTTTGCCTCGCATGTCCTGGCACCTTCGTGGACGGATTGGTGTCAGGTGGACCGGTCCAACGCAGCTTCCTCCCACGTGTCTGGGTTTATTGCAAACGCTTTCAGAGACGCTTTCAATGTGTCTTTAAAGCGTTTCTTTTGTCCACCATGGGACCGCTGGCCATGCTGGAGCTCGCCATAGAAGAGTCTCTTTGGTTGTCTCTCATTTGGCATTCGGGCTAGGTGTCCTGCCAAGCGAAGCTGTGACTGCATCAGGAGGGTGAAGATGCTGGGGAGGCCAGCTCTGATTAGTACCGTGGTGTCTGGAGTTTTGTCCTGCCACTTTATGTCCAGGATCTTCCTAGGGCTAATTGTGTGAAAGGGGTTCAGCTTTTTAGCATGGCGTTGATATACGTTCCATGTTTCGCATGCGTAAAGCAGTGTAGGGAGAGACACTGCCCTATATAATTTCACTTTGGTCTGGATGGTAATGCCTCTTCTGTTCCAAACATTCGGGTTCAACCTGCCAAAAGTGGAGCTGGCCCTGGCAATTCTGACATTCACTTCATCTTAGATGGTGACATTTTGTGACAGTGTGCTGCCTAGGTATGTGAAGCGTGTCACTGTGTTGAGTTTCTGGTTGTTGACAGTGATGTTGGTCTCAACATAGGGCTTTCCAGGCGCGGGTTGATAAAGATTTCAGTCTTCTTTGTGTTAATTGTCAGACCAAAGTTAGTGCAGGCGCTGGAGAACAGGCTAACACTGCATTTTATGTCATCCTATTTCACACTTCTGCAATGGTAACAGGCAAAAATATATTTAAATTACCTCTTTCTGTGGCTGGGGGGCCAAATTTAGTTTTTTTACCCTTATATGAACTTTATATAAAAACTAAAAATCACTTATTATCATATTTTATGGATAAGTAAAAGCGTGAGACATTGGAAAGTTGTTAAGTACGCTACTCCGACGATATTTTGCGATAAACAATTTTTAACTTCCCACTCAGGGGGAGCCGGGGACCCAAATGTAGTTTTATTTAATTATATACTCTATATAAATACTGTGAGGAATTTAGGGTGGTTAGGGCGCTGCGTATGTTTGGCCTTTAAGAGCCGCTGGACTAACGGGCGAGTCCAGACGACCAGAGGTGCGAACTTGGGAATCAAAGGACGAACGAGGGTTTGTAGACGAAAACTGACCAAATAATCTAGCCCAGGTGTCAGGTATGGCAGACCGAGAAGATACTCGGCCGAACGGTAGATGAAAGGGGCCGACAATTGAGAGCTGGTCAGAGCAGAGAAAAAAGGGGGGGCTACTACTGACCATGACGGGGTACACCCACCTACCCCCGTCTTACTTAGGGGTGGTACAAGATGATTGACAGTTGACCGTCGGACAGGAAAGTCTGGGGGCAGAGCCTGGATGGGACTAACGCTCGGACTGAGACTGACAGAGGGACAGACGGAGAGGGAGACACGCAAGGAGAGGGAAGGAGTTATGAAGTAGGAGGCAGAGGTAGAGAGACGCATGTGTTAAAGAGATGCACGAATAATGAATGTACAGAAGTTAAGTGATTAAAAGTAATGAAGTGTACATTCTGCCTTGGTGTTCAGTGTTTTAAGAATAATTAACCAAGTGTGTGAAGAGCAGAATAACAGGGAGAGTAGATAAGGATAGATAATCATAGAACAACCATGGATCTTCACAATACTGAAAATCACCCATTCTAGTATTTCCCGTATAGGTAGAAGAATGAAACTTTGGGAAGTTGTTAAGTACACTCTCCTAACGCTAATTTGCAAAAAAAAAAAAAAAAACAGAGAATTTGGAACTTCCCACTCAATGGTGGCCGGGGGCCCAAATATAGTTTTTTCTTATATTAAAAACTCACTCATCACTAATTCTCAAATTTACCGTGTATGTAAAACCATGAAACTTTTGGAAATTCTTGAGCACACTCTCCCGACTATAATGGCAATCGTTCCCTAAATTCCCACTCCTTGGGGCATGGGGCCCAAAAACATTTCCCCCCGTTATTTGAGGTATATAAAATTGAAAATAACTAATTCTCCAATTTCCCGAGTAGGCAGAGGCATGAAATACTAGGATTTTTGTTTAGTACATTTCCAAAATTATCGCAGGCGAAAATATATTTAAATTATCGCTTTCTGGGGTCCAGGGGCCCTCATTTTTTTCCCTATTTGAGATATATAAAAATTGAAAATCACTAATTCTCCTATTTCCTGTGTAGGTAGAAGTAAGAAACTTTGGCACGTTGTTAAGTACGCTACCCCGACGATATTTTGCGAGAAAGAATTTTAAACTTCCCACTCATGCGGAGCCGAGGGCCCAAATGTAGTTTATTTTTTTAAAAGTAATATATGCTATATAAGTACTAAAAAACCCCATTCGACTATTTCCCGTGTAGGTAGAAGAATGAAACGTCAGAAAATTGTTAAGTACAGTCTCCTAACACTAATTTGCAAAAATGAATTTTAAAATTCCCACTCTAGGGGCTAGGGTCCCAAATGTAGTTTTTTTATATTAAAAACCGTATTATCTCCAATTCTCAAATTTAACGTATACGTAAAGACATATAACTTTTGGAAGTTTTTGAGCCCTCTCTCCCAACAAAAATTGATGAAAAGCTTTTTAAAAATCGCAATCAGGGTGGGGCTGGTGAGCCCAAATGTTTTTTTCCTTAAATGAGCTGTTTTTCACATCTCCAATGGTGACAGGTGAAAACTTATTTAAATTATCTCTCTAATGGGGCCTTGGCACAATGTAGTTTTATTCTTTATACGAGCGAAAATTACTAATTCTCCTATTTTCCGTTTAGGTAGCGGCACGATACTTTGAGAAGTTGAGCAATACATATCCGCAATGGTAAGAGGAGTAAAAAGAAATCAATCCCCTTGAGACCGGGGCCCAAATGTATTTGTTCTAATTTTAAAACAGACTCATCACGTATTCTCTAATTTTCGGTGATGGTAGAAGCGTAAAAGTTTGAAAATTTGTTGAGGAGGCACTCAAGACGAAATTAACAAAAGAAAAAATTTTAAAACACCTGCGCATGTCTGTCTGTCTGTCTGTCTGTTCCCTAATAACTCAAGATCCAGACGACCCAGTCAAGTGAAATTTGGTAAACGTACACATAACCATTTGGGGAAGGTTCTTAAATAGGTCTTGTTCCATAAATTCACACTCATGGGCGCCGGGGGCCCAAAAACTTTTTTCCTTATTTGAGCTATATAAAAAATGAAAATCAACAATTTTTCTATTTCTCGAGGAGGCAGAAGCATGAAATTTTAGGAATTTGTTTAGTACACTTCCTCAGTGGTAACAGGTGTAAAAAAAAATTTAATTATCGCTTACTGGAAGCCGGGGGCCCAAATGTATTTTTTCAATTTTATGAACTATATATAAAAACTGAAAATCACTAATTATCTTATTTTATGGATAGGTAGAAGTATGAAACTTTGGCAAGTGGTTAAGTACGCTACCCCGACAATGTTTTGCGAGAAAGAATTTTAAACTTTCCCCTCATGGGGAGCCGGTGGCGCAAATGGAGTTTTTTATTTTTTAAATTTACTAATAAACCTTATATAAATACTGAAAAGCCCCCTTTTGACTATTTCCCGTGTAGGTAGAAGAATGAAACTTTGGGAAATTGTCAAGTACACTCTTTTAACTCTAATTTGCAACAAAAAAAAAAAATTCAAAATCCCCATTCAAGGGGGCTAAGGGCCCAAATGTATTTTTTTTACCGTATACGTAAAGACTTTAAACTTTTGGAAGTTTTTAAACACACTCTCCCAACAAAAATTGACAACAATTCTTTTAAAATTCTCACTCAAGGTGGGGCTGGTGTGCCTAAATGTATTTTTTCCTTAAATGAACTGTATTGCACATCTCCAATGGTAACAGGTGAAACCATAATTTAAATTATCTCTCTAAGGGGCGGGGCCCCAGGTAGTTTTATATGAGCAATATAAAAAGTGAAAATTACTAATGCTCCTATTTCCCATTTAGGTAGAAGCATGATACTTTGGGAAGTTGAGCAATACATATCCGTAATGATAAGATGAGTAAAAAGAAATCACGCCCTTGGGGGCATGGGCTCCAAATGTATTTGTTCTGATATAAAAACAGACTCATCACGTACTCTCTAATTTTCGGTGACGGTAGAAGCATAAAATTTTGGAAATTTGTTGAGGAGGCACTCACTACGAAAATTAACGAAGAAAAAATTTAAAACTTCAGCTCATGTGGGGCGGCGGCCCAAATGCGTTTTGTTTCCTTACATGGGGTATATAAAATTTAAAAAACCACTAATTCTCTTATGTTCGAGTAGGTAGAAGCATGACATTTTCTAAAGTGTTGGGTACACTTCTGCCATTGTAACAGACGAAAAAAATATTTATAGCACTTATTTGGAGCCTGGTGTCCAACTATAGTGTTGTTGTTTTTTTACTCATATAATCTATATAATAAATTGTCAATCTTTAATTCTACTATTTGGAATAATAGTAATTCGAAAAGTTGTTAATTACACTACCACGATGGTGCAGTCTTAACTGGTGTGCCAGATTCTTCTGATTGCTGGTATATAATTGCAGACACTATTCTTTTCGGATAGGCAATTGTATTTGACCTGCTTTAAGATAAATGAACCCGTTTACTTCATGCAAATACACAGTATGTTACGCTTCTACAGAAAACCTCATTTAAAACCCGTGAGAAGCCGGGTACTTGCCTCTAGTAAATATATATATATACATATATATAAATATATATATATATATATATATGTGTGTGTGTGTGTGTGTGTGTGTGTGTGTTTGTGTTTGTGTTTGTGTGTGTAAATACTACTATTTTCTTTACATTAAAATAAAATTTTATTAGACTGAGCCTAAAAACTTTAAAATTAAATTTACCATTTTTAATAATTCATTGCAGGATATTACAATAATATCAGGCACTAACCTAAATAAATTTAAAACAATTAAATAAAATAGCCTACAAACAAATACGTACAAAAGATGTGAAGTAAGTGTTAAGCTTATAAAATGATTAAGGAACGTTTTATACGCCTAACGGTCCACGTTCCCTTTGTCCAAGTTTTACTGTTCTAACTTTGGGAAACAAGATGACACCAAGCGGCGCATGTCATCAATAAAAAACCCACCTCTAAGTTACACCTTCAATCTTTTGGGCTCTAAGGTAATTGACTTTATACCTAACTAATTCCGCGTCACGCGAACTTCAAACTAGTTAAGCGTGGGCCTCACCTTAACCCAGATATTCACGGTACTGTGATCTGGGCTACACAATAAATTTAACGTATCAGTAGATCCAACCTAGCTACGACACTCATTGTTTAAACGTGTGACCTAATTTTTGTGTGTCTAAATTTTAGCATGTGCTGTGTTTCTTGAGTCGCATACACAAAAAAAAAATCCCATTTAACAGTTTTTTCTATATTTTAAAAGTAAACCTTAATAATTATTTTTAGCGCATTTTCGAGAAGTAGAAATGCGCTATTATATCCGTTTTGTCCGTCTGTCCGCCCGTCCGTCTGTCATCACCCTAGATCTCAGCATCCATAAGTCCTAGACACATGATGTATATATGTTTTTTGTATGTCCTGACCTGCCCTTTGTGCATCAACACTCAGTTACTCGATTAATGCATTTTAAATGTTCATTTAGAAAAGAAACATGCACGGTTTTACAACTTTGAGGGTCACTGCTTTCCACGTGTAGCACGTAGAAAAACGCTTTGGGAGAAGATTTTTCATAACTTTGGCGCTTGTAATAATTTTACGTTTATTAATTGTTTGTCTGTTCTCGTGCATCATACCTGAACGGTCTCTATCCCAATGGAGAATTCAGAGACCCGAAACCACCAACCAGAAAAGACTTTCAGGTGGATACTGAAATTCAGCGTTTGAAAACAAGTGGTTTACTTACACCACGGTTCAAGATGCTCAGAGATCAATCAGCAGACATACAACTTGTGTCATTCAACGTACAGTCTCTACACAAACACGCAATCAATATAAGAGCAGACCAAGTGTACATAGTCAGCAACGTTTTATGCTTTCAAGATATTTGGATGAACAACACCGATGATGCCGAAATTCCAAATATGGTTGAAGTCGTCAGAAATCCTAGCACAAGCAGAAAAGCAGAGGGAACCATCATCTACACAAATATCAATTCGGGATTTATGACATCACAACCAAAATCGATAAAACAAGAGTCTGGTCAACATCAACACATCGAAGCAACATCGTGTATGGTTGATGACATTGTCGTTATCTACATATACAAAAATCCAGCAACAAACAATCAGTTTTTCAAAGATTTCATCAATTAAAACTTTGCAGCACAACTCAATCAACCAAACGTCATCATTTGTGGTGACTTCAATCAAGATCTTAGCGGTCCAGGAGCAGAAATTGAAAACTTTTTCGAAACAAGCTTCAACATTCAACTACTTTCAACAAGATTGGCAACCACGATCTATCAAACAAAAATTGACGGAGTATTTGGGCGATTAGCTGATTACAATTTAGAATGTTTCATTTATGAGTCCTATTTCAGTGACCACAAACCACTTGTAGTTGGTTAAAGAGAAAATAAAATTTTTTAAATGTAAAGAAATGACTTTTAAATTTAAAAAAGTTTCAGGTATATTCATTACACAAGAAAATTCATAAAAATCTGTCTAAAATCTAAACACAATTACTGATAACTACATAATGCTGATATCTAACATAAGTACTGATACATAGTACGAAAATGCGCTAACATGTCCTGAGTCCAAAAAGGGACCAGGCTTAACATGATTTTTTCAATTTACAAACCTTGACTATTTGGATTTGCTGATTTTTTGCCGAAAAGTTAGTAATTTCTACGGGTAGAAGACTAATAATATTTTAAATTATTATAATGCACAAATAGAAATAGATACTATCGTTTAAAACATAACTCGTGTTACTACTCACAAACGAAAAGGAAGACTTCGATGCAACGTTGTCGTATTAATTAATCATTTTTATATTTCAGTTCATTTGTCTGTTATTTATTTTAATAACTCTGGGCAATTAACCAACTCTAAATATGTGTCTATACAGCCATACATCCTATTAACCTACAAATTGCTACGCTCCTGACTAATCTTATGATTGGTGAATTCCTAATAATCATACACGAATCCATGTAGAAAAAATAAAAATTATGTTTTAAGTTATAATGCTTAATAAAACAATTATTTATATTTGCAAAAAATTAATGTTTTTTAACAGCGGAGACTTCATTTTGAAACAATTTCTCCGGGGGCGACTTTGTTTTAAAATAAACTCTCCGGGGGAGACTTTATTTTGGGGGAGACTTTATTTCGTGACACCGGCCCTAGGCAGCAAACCATAAGCGGGGCCCTAGGCAGCGGATGAGCAGTGAGAGTCATGCATAAATTTGCATTTTTAGAGCTGTACCAGATTACAATTTTTGACTGAAAAATACTATGACAATAATAAAATATCCAATAATATCATAACTGCGAAGCTCACGAGATTTTTTCTTTCTTTTTTTAAAAAAATATTTTTTGTTAACGATTTCACGTACGTCGCAGAAGAGTTGTAAATATGATGTCACCAATGGAGGAAGCGTGTTTAAATTGTTGCATACTCTTTTGGAGTGTATAAACTAAGGAAAAATACATTGCTACCGCTATCGGGTGGTTTCACCGAGGAGTCGGTGAACAGCGGTAAATTGTATCATTTGGAGTAAAAGGAGAACTCTTGGAGGGTAATGCTATATCTTTGTAGGCATATAAAATTCACAGAATCCACTCCTTTTGTGATAACAATAATATTAGCGTAAACTTTTATAATTTTAATTTTTAGGTATCGGGTTTAACTGGTCCCTTTTTTAAAAACTATTAACCGGCCTTAATACATACAAATTAAACATTGACCGTTAATCATCACTGTGAACTTATTTGTTTAAAAAAAATATTGCAAAATAATATTTTTAAAATTTATTTTTTTAAAATTCCTTAATTGACTGACCGGCATCCCATCCCGTAAGACTGAGGTCGTCGAACAGGGGTAAATTAACCCATCTGGGGTCTATTAAGGGGAATTTTTGGGACTCATTTGGGGCATATTTCATTCACTACAATTCTCTGGGTATATTAAAATACGCCATGTGTACCTGTACGCTTGGAACATATGCCAACCATTGAACCGGTTCCTTTCAGAAATGCATTTTTAAAAATTGACAAATATGTAGATTTCTTACCTACGAACTATACGAAGCTTCCTAAATCCAACCTGTAACGGTGCTAGTTTTTCTCGTTTTCTTGTGGCCGTTATTTAACAACAATATCTTAAAATAATAAAATTGGAATCCTCAGTAATCACAAAATAAGTTTAATGCAGCAAATTATGAACAATTTTACAAGGTGAAAAATGTCAGACATAACTCAACACAACCATCATTCTCTCTCATGCCTTGTTCTTTTATTCAGTGTTGCAAAGTCTAAGTGCCAGATTTTCCCAGACAGGAGTAAAAAAAATTCCCAAATTGGGCTAAAAATTCCCACATGCCTTAATAATTTGGAAAAAAAAACCTTAAAAGTGGCAAATTAAATTAAATGCTTTCGCATAAATTTAAATGACTTTGGACTTCCAAATTAAAAAATAGTAGATATTTATGCATTTTTAAGTCAATTTTTATTAGAGCACTTTAAATTTTAATTTAATCTATTCGTTTTTATTTAATAACTTGGCTACAAAACCAAAATATAGATTACTCTTTTAAATTTTAACATTATGAAGTTTTAAAAAAGTTATTTGTATAATCTTGTAATTTAAATTTGTCTGTGATTGATATATTTTTTAAAAATAAATGCTTTGAAATTTATTAATAATAAATCAATCATACATGGTTTATTAGAACAGGGGCGGATTAAGACTGCACGGGGCCCCTGGCTGCAATCAAACGGGGGCCCTATCCAGCCAGCGTCCCTTAAAATATGATTGCTAACAGCTAATATAAGACTGTAACTAAATATTAATAATGAAAAAAAGAAACAAACGCGAATAAATAACTGTTTAAAATGTTCGCCGGTGTGTTAAAAATTGAGTGTGAAAAGAAAAACTTTTACATTCCTCCGCTGGAAATCGAACCCGACACCATTTGCATCACAAGCCTATGCCCTTTCCACACGACCAGCGGAGCTTGTCTAAATTGAGAAATTTTAAAAATTTAAACTATATTTTATACTATATTCTCTAAGTGAGCCAAGTTTTGTAGATTATTAAGACTGTAAGGTCTGAATCGCGCTGTGTTAAAAAGTCGTAAGAAATTTCCCGAATCGTGTTTTTTTTTTTTTAAGCCGAACTTTTTAAAATGGGAATTTAAGAATTTATAAGGATTTTGCCTAACATATGGGATTTTTCGAATTTGACAATTTAAAAGAAAATAATTTCTACATTCTTAGATGAAAATAAAATAACAAAATTTGAAACATGCTCATTTTCAAATAAGAAATACTTTTTTGTGTTGGTGCGAGGCTCTTTGACGTCATATTTGTTTATTTTTAGCGTGTCTAGGTTTTTTATTTCGGATCTAGTTTTTTTTCCAGAAATTTTTGCTAGGTTTTTCCCAACATTGTCACTGACAGTAGAGTGCAGACAGTTTACAGTCAGATGGTGTAAACGTAGTACAATTAAATAATATAATTAATTAGTCTGAGCCCGAATCATCATAAAATGTTTGTTACATATAAAGGGCCAAATCATTAATAATATGTAAACATATAACAATATATGTAACCATTTATGATTGATTCATTATTAATAAATTTCAAAACATTTTTAAAAATATATTTTTATCAATCACAGACAAATTTAAATTACAAGAGTATCCAAATAACTTTTTAAAACTTCATGATGTTAAAATTTAAAAGTATAATCTATATTTTGGCTTTGTAGCCAAGTTGTTAAAAAAACCATACATTAAATAAAAATTGAAAGTACCCTATTAAAAATTGCCTTAAAAATGCAAAAATATTTATTATTTTTTAATTTGGAAGTCAAAAGTTATTAAAATGAATGCGAAAGCATTTAATTGAAGTTGCCACTTTTCAGATTTTCCCCCAAATTTTTAATGCATTTCGGAATTTTTAGCCCAAGTTGGGAATTTTTTTACCCCTGGCTGGGAAAATCTGGCATTTAAGACTTCGCAACTCTTGAATCGCAATCAGTTTAATAGATAATGTTTATAAATGTATTTAATTTATTATATTTTCAAGGGTTCGTGCAAACATTTGTACACTTTTATTATAAAATATAAAAAGTTTGGGGGCCCCAAATCTTCGGGGGACCGTGGCTTTAGCCCACTCAGCCCCTCCCCCCCATTATTCCGCCATAGTATTAGAATGTTATATATTAACATAGTATTAATGATTCGGTCCTTTATATGTAAAAAACATTTTATGATGATTCGAGCTCAGACTAATTAAATATATTATTTAATAGTAATACATTTACACAATCTGACTTTAACTGTCTACAGTCTACTGTCAGTGACAATGTTGGGAAAAACCTAACCAAAACGTCTGGAAAAAACCTATATCCAAAATAAAAAACCTAGACAAGCTAAAATAAATAAATATGTCGTCAAGAGTCTACCACCACCACAAAAAATGTATTTCTTATTTGAAAATGAGCCTGTTTCAAATTATTTTATTTTATTTTCATTAAAGAATGTATATAATTTTTTTTTAATGGTCAATCTAAAAAAATCCCATATTTTATGCAAAATCCTTATCAATTACCAAATTCTCTATTTTAAAATTTTGCTCAAAAATTCCCACGGTTCGGGAAATTTCCCTCGACTTCGCAACACTGTTCTACTGTCTTCCAATGCATTCTGGTCTATCCGTTACTTTCGTTACGTGACGTACTTTCAACCACAAATTTTCGCACGTGACATCCACACCGTCCTTCCAAAAAAAAAAATGAATTTTACCTAAAACATTTTTGGTTATACCACAACAAAATAACCCTAATAAATATAATCTATATTAACAAAAGGGAAATCCCTCACTCACTGACTGACTCACTCACTCATTCATCACTAATTCTCCAATTTCCCGTGTATGTAGAAGCATAAAACTTTATGAAGTTGTTGGTTACCCTCTCACGACGAAAATTGGCGAAAAATAATTTTAAAAATCTTGCTCATGTGGGGCCGGGGGCCAAAATACATTTTTTTTCCTAATTTGAGCTCTATAAAAATTGAAAATCATCAATTTTCTTATTTCCCGTTTAGGTAGAAGCATGAAACTTTGGAAATATATAAGTACGTGCTCCCGACGATAATTTGAGGCAAAAAAAAGTTAAATTTGGAACTCATGGGGCCCGGGCCCCAAAATTATTTTTTTTCCTAACATGAGCCATAAAAAATTGAAAATAACTAATTCTCATATTTCACGTACAGGTAGAAGCATGAAACTTTGGGAAGTTGTTGGATATCCTCTCAGGACGAAAATTGGCAAAAAATTATTGTACAAATCTCGCTCATGTGGGGCTGGGGCCCCAAAAACTTTTTCCCCTAATATGAGCTATTTAAAAATTTAAAAAATCACTAATTCTCCTGTTTTCCGTGTAGGTAGAAGCAAGAAACTTTGGGAAGTTGTTAGGTACCCTCTCAAAACGAATATTGGCGAAAAAGAAGTTTGAGGTTCACACTCATTGGGGCCGGGGCCCCAAGACATTTTTTTCTTTCTTATATAACCTATATACTAATTGAAAATCAATAATTCTTCTATTTCCCGTGTAGGTAGAAGCATGAAACTTCGGAAATTTATGGAGTATATACTTCCGACGATAATTTGCAAAAGAGAATATTAAAATTCGCACTTATGGGGGTTGGGGCCCCAAAAACAATTTTTTCATCATATGGGCTATATAAAAATTGAAAATCACCAATTCTCCTATTTCCCGAGTAGGTAGACTCATGAAATGTTGAAGAGTTGATAAATGCACTTTCATGATGCTAGCAGGTGAAATAATTTTTTATAATATCTCTTACTGGGGGGCCGGGGGCCCAAATTTAAAAACTGAAAATCACTAATTTTCCCATACCCCATTTAGGTAGAAGCATGAAATTTAAGAAAGATGTTGAGTACAATCTCCCGATGATAATTTATTTAATTTTTTCTCTATGTAATATTAGGTATATAAAAATTTTAAATCAATGATTCTCCTATTTCCCGTATAGGTAGAAGCATGAAACATTTTTCAGAGTACAAGCTCCCGACGAAAATTGGCAAAAAGAATGTTAAAATTCATACTAATCGGGGGCCGGGGGCCCAAATAAATTTTTCTTATATTAAAAACTGACCTATCACTAACTCTCCAATGGTCCATGTAGTTAGGAGCATGAAACTTAGGGTAATTGTTAATTATCCTCTCACGACGAATGTTTGTGTAAAAGAGTTTTGAAATGCACACTCATGGGGGACGGTGCCCCAAAACATTTTTTTTCTTATTTGAGAGTTATAAAAATTGAAAATCACGCATTCTCCTATTTCTCGATTAGGTAGACTCATGAAACGTTGGGGAGTTAATAATTAAACTTCCATGATGGTAGCAGGTGAAAAAATATCTAAAATATCTCTTACTGGGGGCGAGGGGGAGGCCAATTGTAGTTTTTTTCCTGATATAAACTATATAAAAACTGAAAATGAATAATTCCCCTTTGCCCATGTAGGTAAAAGCATGAAACGTTGGGAAGTTGTTTGGTACAATCTCTCGATGATAGTTGGTTAAAGAGAATGGTAAATTCCCATTCATTGGGGGCCGGGGGCCCAAATATAGCTTTTTCTTATATGAAAAACAGACTCATCACAAATTCCACAATTCATCGTGAAGGTAAAAACATAAAACTTTTGGAAGTTGTTGGGTACCCTCTAACGACGAAAATTGGCGTAATAAAAATTTAAAATTCACACTCCCCCAAAAACGTGTTTTTTCTAATATATGCTATATACAAATTGAAAAGTACTATTTTTCCTATTTCCTAAATAGGTAAACGATGAAACGTTGTTGTTTTTTGTTTTTTTTTTATTTATTTATTTTTTTTTTTAAATTTTTTTTTTACAAAAATACACTTCCACGATGGCAGCAGGTGAAAAAATATTTAAAATATCCCTTGCTGGGTGACAGGGGCCCAAATATAGTTTTTATGTACTCACTCATCACTAATTCTTCAAATATCCGCAGCAAAGCGCGGGGAAATTGCTAGTATACAATACAATAGATAATATAATAAATAATACTCTAATTAAAATATTCAATTATAATTAACAATCCATGTTTTGCAAACAATATCTAGACATAGAAATCAAGAAAAAAAAATTCGGCTAAACTTCAACAGTCTGTACTAAAAATAGAATGAAACTGAAATTTTAACACACCTGTAATCTTGTGAAATTCAAATAACTTGTAACAAATTATAATGCATGAAATTAACTATATTATGTAATGGAATTTTTTTTTCCTTAATTTTTTTAAAATTTTGTAAATAAGACACTAAGACAGTTTTTAATTCTTATGAATTTACAGAATGTCTGTATTTGTTGTCATTCTGCTTAGAATGTCTGCAACAACATTGTCTTTTTCTTTAACAGACTTTTCGTCAAATTTGTAATCTGCCAATAGCATTGCATGTAAAATGAACATATCTTATCTTAGATATACAGACGCTCCTTCTATGCAGAAGATAATAGCGTCCACAGACCATGAGAGATGATCTGTCGTCAAGTTATGCAGCGGTCACAGGGCACGGCTATAGGGGTTCCACGCATTACCCCAGCCGCCTAACTATTGTCGAGTTAGGTACCCATTCGGAGCTGGGTGACTCGGGGACTCCTCAGGCCCCAAGAACAAATCCTCAACTTATGTGGATTCGAACTCGTGACCATCGGTATGACAGTCAAGAGCGCTACCTCTCGACCACCACGTTCCTCATGGTTTCAAAAATAAGTTGTATCAATATTTTAAAATATGGCAAGATGCTCAATACTTATAATCATCAGGTATGCTTGTTAATACCATATTGTATCTTTTACTACATGTCTAACTAGAATCATTTTACCATATCTACAAATAACTATATCGCTTAAATTACATAATGCGTTGATCTCAAATGTTCTATTACAAATAAAAAATACTTCAAGCTAATCTGAGATGAAATGATGCTTGACATTGATTACAAAATATACTTTGAAAAAAAATTATTGGGAAAACAATGATATTACAATTGTGATGAATTGAAATCGCTGGGCTTTAAATACTTATTCAGCCTAATAAAGATTCAATAATTCATCAACTATGACCACGATCATATACATTGACAATCTTAATTATAGATTCTTGAATAAGGTCCTTGGCTTCTGAGATGGCATGTTTGCTTCCAGATAGTTCAACCGATCTTCAACCAGATGAGTCATTATTACGATAAACTTTTACCCGACAACCACTGTCTGCTTTCATGTTTCTGATTCCGTTTCCTCTACGACCAATTATTCTTCCTACTTCATATGATTCTAACTTAATGATCTCAGACTCACCATAACCATCCCCTGCGATTCCAACATTCATCTCTTCTGCTATATCCATGATTGACAATTGTGGCTACAGTATTATTAGATTTTGATTCGTCTTGTATCGTTTCTTCTGTATTTTTCACATCTTGATGGTCATTCCTTCCATGGTTTATCAAAATATCTGTATATGGGTTTGTATCTACTTATGATTGCCTATTTTGATCATAATTTTTATATATGAAATCATGATTAAATCTGCCTCTCCATGATTGTCTACCTTAGTTTTGAAAATAACCTTGTCTTGATATTTGTTATGTCTTCTTTTGAATAGGACTTCCATTAGGGAGCACCACATTTGGTAATACTTTATTGTGGCAACAATGGTTCATCATGTGTCCTGGCTTGTTGCAGTACCAACAAATAGTATATCTGTTGCCTGAGTTTGGAAGACTCGGGTTTCTCATCCCTTGTCTTTATTCTGGTCTTTTATTTTGTATTGCAGCAAAGATGTCTTGTCTTTTATCCATTTCTACATTTGGATGAGAGTCTTTGAATGTACGTAATGCCTTTGTTAACTCTGCTTGAGAAAGAACTTTCTTATCAGTTAATTATGTAAATAGAGCTGGTGTTGCATTTTCCAAGAACTTTTTGAATGCTTGTGTCAAATGCTGTAATTTCTAGCCATCTAGTCATTTGAACTTGATCTTCATGTACTATGAGCAGTGGATCTTTATCCATCTTGATTCTCATTTCATGGAATTCTTTACTATAATCATTTTCTGACTTCCCGAAATGACATAGAAGTGCTTTTTGACATTTTGGGATATATTTTTATTTTCTTTAGCAGTACTGTTGTAAACTTCAAATGTTTCTCCAGTTAGTTGAGTCATTAATTGTGCTGACCAACCTACTTTCATTTATATTGACACGAGTGACAACAATCGTAATCCTCATGACTTGACTGTATAAGTATCCTTCCTGTGAAATTTAAAATTATTACCTTAAAAACTGTGTGTGTGGGGGGGGGGTTACATACACATAAACTTGTATATTTTCAGGTAATGGGTAAAAAATTTCGCCTACTCCTGCCGTACAGGGTTGCCAACCGTCCGTAAATTTACGGACAGTTCGTAAAGATTTGTCGTAAAATTGCCTTCCGTAAAATTCCGTAAAAAACTTAAGACGTCAGTAAAACAAACTGACAAAACGTGGAATCTCAACGTTAAAAATCAGAAAAATCATGTTTGTTATATCAATTTCTTGATTCAAATTTTACATTGTTTTAGTGGAATCCCGCGCTCTATTAATAAACTGTAAGAGCTTTCTTGACAGCTTGAAAGTACAAACTTTAAATAATGCGATAAATCATTCATTGGTTATCAAACTAAACTACTGCTGTAAAAAGTAGATGATACATCGACTGTTGAAAAGGTTATCTCGCTGTTCTTGCATACCATAGCTATGCAGTCGGTGCAATCAAGAAAATAATTCCTAATAGAAACAGAGTGCTGAAGCTAATGTCAGTACTAAAACCAACAATCAGAATTACTGTGGAACAGTCGGAAAATTTGGAACAGGCCCAGCTTTTTTCAAAAATTGTGTCTCCAGCAGTTTCTGATTGTTTAGAGGCCGAGTTTATTGGTTACCAAGTTACGGATTTAGCAATGTCAAGGTCGACAAAGGTTATGGTGCTTTCTGGCATTAAATTGAACAAATGACTAGACATTTCGAAAACAAAGAGTACAAGATTTACGCTACTTTCGAAGTTTGCACAAACAATGCTGGCGCTTGCACATGGGACAGCAAAAGTAGAATGCGTTTTTTCTGCTGTTAGTTTATTGAAAACCAACTTGAGAAACAAATTGTCTACTCTAATGTTGGAAAGCTTACTGGCTCGGAGAAATGGACAGAAAAGTTACCTCCACAATGATCGACAGTGTAAATGTTGCGATGTATGATCATAAGCAGGAGGAATTATTAACACTGTCAATTGTGATGAACGTCATACAATAAACTTACGTTTTAGAATATGAGCATGGTAATAGAGACGTGCTCATATGGATACTTTACATTTTTATCTACAATTTTCGTTCGTTTTAATGTCAACATTTTATGTTAAATTTGTCCGTAAAAATTTGTTTTTGTACGTAAATTTTGTTGAGAGTTCTTATATTTGTCAGCTAATATTATTTTATTTAGTTGGCAACCCTGCTGCCGTAATCAAATGGAGCGCGGTTACGTCAACATCAAACAACGCAGGTTAACAATTTCATACATTCTCTTGTGGATTCACGACCTTAATGATTATAATTAGATTTAATTGTTATTTCTTGATAACTTTCGCCAACCGAGCGTCTGATGGCCTACCGACCGGTACTTTCAGAAGAATTAGTGGTTATTAAATTGTTAGCCACCAAATATTTAAGTGGAACTTTTATTTATTTTTACCCTTTTAATGCGACGTCACATTATGCCTTTAATAATATTTAGAAGAGGTTGCATGCTTATTAGCAGGTTTTTGTTTTTTTACTTGTACTTGTAGTTATATAAAAATTCTAAAAAAATCAGTCCTTTGACATATATAAATGACCGATTAAAATATTTAAATACAAGAAAGCCATCTTTCAGTGAAGTATTAGATTTTAAATTTGATATCAATCATTTTGGAAACGTCTCTGTAGAGCAATTAAAGTGATTACTACACTATTTATATGTATGCCGCCAAACAAGAAACTATATTGGCCGCAGAGTTTAAAAAAATAAAAACACACTAGATAATCAGGCCATAGGTTCAATAGGTCAGTGACGGGGTCCTAGATATGGTTTCATTGCGTGGCTCTTCTTAATTGAGTCACTCAAATCCCATATTCAACTCAACAGATGATTTTTGGAGTCTACTGAAATTGAAGGGCCTATTAAATAGATAGTGAGAAAATTTCTCACTTTCTGAACATCTGAAATTTGTGCAAATTTACCGTTTATAGTAATAACACAACGTTTGTCTTCAAAGACATATTCCTTAAAAAAAATAATTTAAATGCTTGATACCAACAATTTCGTTACAGTCAATTGGTACAGTGACAAAAAAAATTGAAGTTATTATGAAATTTAAAAAAAAATTTGTTACGCCCTTGAGGGTTGTAATACGGAGTGGTCCTCATCCCCCCTCCATATCTCTCTATATCTACACCACTTCTACACCATTGATTTCTACATATATTAAAATAATGGGGAAAAAATTAATTTGCTGAAATGTTCACTTTATAACTGCATTGACTCACCAATAATTACAGTTTTATTTATTTAATTGAAGATGCTAAAACTCAAAATAATAATTAAAACTTCCACCTTGTTTTTACAACTTGCAAGCAAATCTTGCGAGCTTTCGTGGCTGCAAAATCTTAAATAAGTTCATTATTGTCAAGACCCTTAGCAAAATCATTCTCGATTGACAAAATAAATAAGTTACAAAACCGATCTTGAATCGTTGTTGGAGGAACATATGTTTTAATTTTTTTGGTCTCGAAAAACTTCTCTCTCCGGGAACCACAGTGACAGGAATAGTTAGAAGTATTCGAAGTGCAACTGTGCGTTTTAGGAAATTCACTATAACGCTTGTTTACTGAACAAAACAGCGAAACCATAATAGGTTCGTTGTAGATAACTTAATGAGTTATGTAACTCAATAATTGCAACTCTTCAGCAAGCATGAAACCATCAAATCTGCACCTATAAAGGTTAACTCAGGAGTTTCACAAGGAACTGTGCTAGGTCCCTTACTATTTTTAATTTATATAAATAATTTACCCAACAATATCTCAACAGGAACAAAATTTAAGTTTTGCTGTTGATTGTATAATCTATTAACTATTAAACAATTAATTCAGAACAAGATAGAATTTTTTTTTACTGATTTTGTTTTTTCTAGGTTTTAGTCATTTTTGTCTAGTCACCTTCTAGTGCGCTGTTTTTTTTTTTTTTT
>MUZC01000044.1:379373-393206 GCA_002072015.1 Radix auricularia
TTTTTTTTTGTGTGTTTATATAACTGTTATATCTTGTTTTAATTGATGTGATATTCCAGGATTGAGAATAGGTCTCAAATAAACTTTTCCGTGACATTTAATCCATAGAGTTTTAGCATCCTATTTAGGCCTAAATTTATTTAAGTTAGGGCCTTAGAACCAGATGAGTAAACTAATCCTTTTCTATAATGTTAATGAAAACCATTTCACATTCCATGGATCACTGTAGAAAGAAAAATATACATGAAACTAAATTTACCTTTTCTTAATGATATCTATAGGTTGTATTCAATGGCTGACAGCAAATGGTGGACTTGGTGCGTACAAATGTGGTAGTGAAATGCCATAATCTTGAGTGATGTTAACGTTAAGATGTTAAGAACGCTACTTGTTAGTAGCATCGAGATTTAAATTATTGTTTCCCCTTTTCTTAGTCTCCACTTATCTTATCTTATCTTAACTGTTACAGAGGCTCCTTCTATATAAAAGATTATTGCGTCCTACGCTAATCTGAGGTTTGTGTTAAGTCCTGCATTCTTATTAGAGTTTAAATTTTGATAATTTGTTTGCTTTCCTGGTCTCTGCAGGCAACACATACCACGCCCAAATTCCGGACGGGATGAACGAAAACTTGTGTGTTTGTTCTTGCATTCGGAATAAGAAAGGTGTTTTTATCCTAAAATCTATCTAAATCTAAGGGTTATATTACGTTATCTTCATGGGCGTCGCTAGGAATTTTTCTCGTGGACGGGGGATCACGTTTTTTAATTTCGAAAAATGACGTCACGCGCCTATGGGGAGGATTTTCCCAACTTTGTGACGGAGGGGAGTTTAAGAATTGTGACGTCACGTCAAAACACGCTACTATAAGCCAAAGTTCCACCTTAATATTTGATTTCTTACAATCTAGTTTATTACGTTATGCACGTATTACCGCGTGTTACGATATCAGAGTGTTGTAGCCTTACACTAAATACATACTAAAATAACAATAAAGTTTTTTGTTTTGAAACATGCTATTTTCAAATAGACAACACCACCTAAAGGAGGGGTGTTACAGCTTTTTGACGTCATATTGTGGAGGCGGGGTCTAAGTTTTTGTAACGAAGTGTGACTAGGGGGAGGGGGTGGGTTAATAATCGGCCAAAATTACGTGACGTCAATTATGGACTGCCCCTAACTGATAATACTATACAGGTTTAATTTTTAATTAAATTAAGTAAAACATAAGTGCCGCAAAAAGTCTTAGAGATTATTAAGACTCACAAAGTAGCACTGTAATACCAAAAAGAAAACATATATTAAATAAATTTAATAAATCAAAAACATAAGTTCTCATAAGAAAATTAAATTTTGCTCTGTAATAATATACGTGTAGAAATTGCATGATTGCCTAAGGTGGATAGAAAATAAATTATTTACAGGTTTTTAAAAAAGGAACCAAAAGAAATGAAATCGCGAGATTCCGAAATGCCGTTACTAGAAGATTTTGGGGCGTCTGCAGCATCTGACTTATCATTGGCATTGAGGACATCAGTACAAGTCAGCAACCAGAAACAGCTGAGGCTACTGTTTCTAATTTGATTATCGCTGACACTTATTCATTTTCTAAATTAAATATTGGAAGATATGTCTGGACGGTTGGACGAGAATAGCTTTGTCCCCCCCCCCCCTGTATACGCCCATGCGTATTTTTCCTAAAATCTGACAGAAATTTTATTTATAACAATCAATAATGTAATCAGTTATAATTGCAGATATAATTCTTTTTTTTTATTTTTGATATGTGTACAAAGTCTTCAATATAATTAACTTGCGGGACTTTAGTTCACTTTTATGGTAACAAAATTATGACATTTTTCTCAAATGTAGGGGGGGGGGGGCAAATGCGCCCTTCCCCCCTGTATACGCCCATGGTTATCTTTGTGTTGTATTTCTATGTTAGAATTGATTGCTTTATGTATAATTACTACTTTATTCTTGGTTCTTCTATTCTCTAGTGTTTCAAGATTTAGTGATTGAAATAATGGTGTTATTCTTGAATATTCTCCAGTAATGAATCTGGAAGCTCTTCTTTGAATTTGTTCTAGTTTATCAATATTTTCGTTGGTGGAAGATGCATATTCTAGTATAGGTATCACTAAGCTGAGGAGCATTTTATTTTGTATCTTTACTACATTTGTAAAAGTTTCTTTTTATAAAGCCTAAAATGTCATTTGATTTTTTAATAAGTTCACTAACATGGGGATTCCATGATATTTTCCATATAACGTTTAGCTCTATAATCGATTAATGAAAGTAAGTTGCACGAAGAAAAATGTTTTGAAAAGTTATAGGCAACAAAAGTGTGTTAAATTATTGTCCAAGTATTGTTTTATTTAATTACATTGCGCCCCTCTCAAAAGACTCAGCACTAACAATTACTCAAAATGCCGTCCCTCAATAATATCGTTATATGGAAGAGAGGGAATTTTCAAACAAAAGTTTACTAAAACTTTTAGTAAAAGGGTTAAATAAATTTTGAATATGGCAGGCAGCAATCACATGGCAACTTTTTACACATTAGCACTAGCGATCATAATCAAACCATATAATTCCATAAAAAGCTAATTTATGTATCTGATAAAAATTCCATTTCAGTTATAAACTTTTAACAAACATTTTATTAATTTCGTCAAACACACCATTTAGTATTAGTGACTCTGGTGTAAGTGAGTACGCAGCATATATCTACATTCATGTTTGGTTGAGATTCGTTAATCAAGGAAGAGATTCGGTCAATTTAACGTGAGTAAAATATTAAAATTATCCATGCATGTGGTACAGGAGCAATGACCAATGTAAAAGATGTCACTTTTACATATCAGTATTATTAATCATAAGCGTAATTCTGAAATGTTAACAACAATTTGCAAATAATTATATAATTCGTACTGTTAATAGAGAATATTTGCTAATGAATGTTTGTGTTGTTTTTTTATATTGATCACCAAAAGAATAAGGGGGGAGGGGGAATAAAAATATCCTCATCTTTCAGTATAAAATTTTAAATTAATTACTATTATATACTCCATACTTGAAATAAATAATGTTGAAAATTTTAAAGCAATGCTTAATTTTTTTTTCCAACAGATATGTTGAGTTTGCTTTCTGTTACACCTGCGTGTGTTTGCCTATGTATGTATGTGTGAGAGTGTTTTTTTTAAATGTTTTTGAATATTGAATAAAACAGATAGCAGACAAAAACCCGAGTTAATATAAAGAAAAGAAAAGTATTTCATGATACCTTTCCCCAACACACTCACTTAGTAAGAAAAATAAACTGTCAGTAAATTAACTTTGGAGAAAACTTTTTTTTTAATTATTCAAATTACAGATTTTAAAAATGGATTGATGTACAAAAGCTGTATTTAAAAATGTATATTACTGAAACAAAATGCTCACACGGCAAAGTTCACTTGCCCTGTTTTCTTTAAATTTAAAAATCATTAGCGATCCATAAAAAAATATCATTTAATTATTTATTAATTTTTTTTTTAATTTACAAAAAAGTGCTTAGTTTAGGATCTTATTAAAAATTTACTACTTTTAAAATTATTGAAACCAAATCACTTCATGTTGTCTACATAGACCTATTAACAATTCAAATATAAATGTCTTTTTTGAAACATGTGCTTTTATTAAATGCAACCAGCCAAATGATATAAAATATAATTTATTTTTAAAAAAAAATCATATTAATTTTATAGAAATGTTCTTCTACTATTTCAATATCAGAAAACAAGACAAGCTTCATAGAAATACATCATTTATCCAAACCAACTCCATGGGTTCAATGCCTGTACTGTCCTATCAAACCAATTTCCGATTCCCTCTCCAACATCTGCTAAGGTGGCGACATTGGCTACGCAGCAAATCGGTTGTTTTGCGCAATAGGCCGCAGCAGCAATAACTCCACCCTTTGCTAGTTGAGCCACTATGGGTATCAGAGGAACCGCTCTACGGTCTCTTGAAACGTCATCGGTCAAATTTTTGCGATTGTCCGCTGGAATAAAATGAAAACAATTTGATTTTTTTAATAATATTTTTTTAAACTTTCAGTAGCGAGATTACTAAAGGAAAAAATTAATAAATTAAGTCAAAAAAAAAGAGGAATATTAAAATTTTAGTAGCAAGTTTATGTCCAACATTTTAAAATTACTAATTGTTGTTAGAAATTGTTAAATCCGTTCATTAATCCTACATGTGGAAGAAGATCAGCAGTCCCGAGCCAGCGCTCTTCATGGAGCTTCCCGACAAACCCCCTCAGCTCTCTGGCCTCTAAGGGGACGTAAAAGCTAAGAAGCCCCCCACCCCCGGGGTGGCAGTTTCTAGAAGCGGGCACTTGGGCGTCCAGGACACTAGGTCGAAAACGCCTCCAACTAAAATAACCTACAAGGGAGTGGTGGCATTTTCGCTACTACGACTCGCTATCATTTCGGCGCCACCCCGGCAAGGCTTACGAGTCTCAATGGTTTGGATCGCCGCAATTCGGGGGATCATCACTGACCTGCCTAGGGTTTAACCCCCACTGGAAGGTTTGCTCAGAGATGGCGTCCAATGCGTTCCTAGCGGTACCTTTTGCTAATCCGTACTGGCGCTCCTGGCCCTAAACTGGCTCCGCTCGGTTGCTAGTTGAGGGGACGAAACGGTAACTTCGGAGTAACCCCACCCTCAACGGATACTTTGGTTTTCATCATCGGCATTGCATCTAAATGCTTTGCCTAAGATCCGTACAGCGACTGTAATCATATGTGACTAGCACCTAACACCTAAAATCGGACTTCGATATTCCATGCCAGTAGTTGTCAGTTCCAAGTCGTAGTCTTCTCCACGACCTTATTCATCTGTCGAGCCTCGTAGAGGCCACCACTTCTCGACAAAATTCCTTTCATTAAATGTATCAATCTATCACTATTGTATAAAAAATTAGTAATTATATGTTTGAAAGACATCGAACTTTTTAAACAGAATTTTATTTTCTAATTTATAATAGTGGAACTTAAGGTATCATCAAAACATTACAGGCCAGAACATACACGTAGTCTATTGTTTTGAAGAAGATTATGCTGTTTTTTTAAATTATAATATGTTCTGTAATCCAGTATTTTGACTTTCCCTTTTGATGTGTTTAAGAAATGGTTTAAAGAAAACTGAAATACTTACTAGGGAAAGCATAATTTCCCCCAAACACAGCACATGTTAACATTGCACCAAGCAGTATGATGTTTTGATTCATCCTTTTGTTGTGTGGGCTTTAAAAGATTTTATTTTTCTATTACATTTAGGGCCATCACATTCACCTCGCCTAGGCGGCCCTGATAACATTAAATTCAAGTAATTGTTGTATTCTAACATATATTCTAATATCACTAAATATTTTATCATTTTTAAAATGACACAATATAATGATTAAAAAAACTAAACAAAAATTATTTTAAAATATTGAAAAATGTAAAGTTTACATTTGATCTTACAGACAATATACAATATAATAATCAAAAGTGGTTATCAAATTATTAAGTCTTTCTTTTTTCCCTTGATGAGTTGTCATGAAGAAAGAATCGCAAATAAATAGCGAAAAATAATACTCAAATCTAAAAGGGCAACAATTTTCAAATCATATTTAAATAGTTAATTTAAATGTGTTAAATTAATCTCAAAACTTAGTTGACGAGGTCAGGGCATTACAAAGGGTTAAATATATTTTTACTGAATCCTAGACCATTAACGTAAGACGGGTCAAACGTTTGAAGGTTCAGTTCTACAATATTCATGCAGATGTAAGCGAACGCAGACTTATACTTATGAAGAATATTAAAATTGCTTCTTTCTAGACAAGAATTTACACGCTAGTGCAAACAAGTCTAATTGAGTCTAAAGGGCCGTCCATAAAGTACGTCATGCTCCTAAAAAAGTGGGGGGGGGGTGTAAGTAAGTGAGACAGTTTGTGACAGGGGGAGGGGGTAAGGCCATGCCTGACGTCAAACATTTAAAAAAAAATTTTTTGTTCTAATTTATTTGTAAAAAATCTTTTAATAGTATTAATAGTTTTAAAAGAAATTTACAATATATTTTGGAACATTTGAATTACTTTCATGTCAAAATAGCATGAAATGCTAACTCCTGAATGTGTTTTCAGATTTATGAATGGGATACAGCAGGACTAATATTGAAGGATCAGGAATGATTTGACAATCATGTTCGTACCAGGCAATATTTCATTAAAATTATGAAATATCAAGCCATAAAATGTTGCGACAAAGTACGAAGCTCATATTTCAACGTTTTACCTTCGAGATTATTTCCTCCTGTAATCACATCAACCAAACAACTGATGGACTTAGAGGTACAGAAAGATCAGAAGCAGATTCTCATAAGTTTCCATAATTGTTCGTGGCACAAACTCTCGAATTTGATGACATTATGCCGAGATCAACAGGAGATCAAAGTACAGCCATATGATCTTTAGTTTCCATAATTGCAGACCAGCTTACTTGAACAAAATTTGCATAGTATGTCACATAAACATTGCCTCACAAACAATGTTGAAGAAATATGCAGGACAACACAGAGCTCGGGCTAAGGAGAATGTGCAAACCCAAACTGTTCAAGAATCAACTCAGATAAAAACACATCCATCCTTTGAGAATCGCTTCTGGAAGGCAAAGAGAACATTTGGAAGATATTGCCAGAAAAGATAATGCACATACAAAGGCTACTTAGTGGCGAGATGAGCACGACATGATCTGTCTGCAATTATCATTCCAGGATGATGGTTAAAGTCTGATTCTAGTCGTAACTATGGATGAACACTTCACTTCACCATGGTAAGATGATGTCCAGGGAATATTTTTTAATGAAACATTATTCGCAGAGCAATAATAAATAGATTCAATACATCACAAGTGTTGGTCGCATAATTTTTCAATCTAGTATTTTTAGTCGAATTGTTTTGTTTCCTTTTAATTATTTAACCACTGGCTGATGTCAAATTTCGATAGTGAACTTCTTATCCTGTGTCAATAGATTGGATAATTGGAAGATTATCTAAAACTTGACCTCGCCCACTGTAAATGAAAAGGCAGCAGATAACTGATGTGTATTTATTATATAATTGTTAATTCTATTTTTTTACTATTTTTGTTTTCTGATTCGATCTAGCTTCAGAGTGACTGTTTCATAGAATAACTGTGACAACTTTTGACAATTAACTATTTTATCATGGGAATCGCTAGGATTTTTTCCAGGTGGGGGGAGGGGGCTTAAAAACACATTTAAAAAAAAATATAACTGACAATGCTCAATTTTCAATTAACATTCAAGTTAAGCATAACATAAGGGTAAAAAAAAAGTCTTAGAAATGAATAAGACTTAGAATTTAATGCAGAAATAGCTAAAATACAACATAAATTAATGCATTTAATAAATTAAAAACGTAAGATCTCGTGAGAAAATTAAATTTTTGCTCTGAAAAATATACGCGTAGAAACTGCAGGCTTACCAAAGATAGATATCCGAAATATTTTTACAGGTTTAAACAAATAACAAAACAAAAAGTAGGGAAATCGCGGGATTCCGAAACGCCGTTATTAGAAGATTTTGGGGCGTCTGCAGCATCTGACTTATCATTGGCATTGAGGACAACAGTACAAGTTCAACAGCTAGACACAACGGAAGTAACTGTTTCTAATTTGATTGTCGCTGACACTTATTGTTTTCCTAAATTGGATATTGGAAGGTATGTCTGGATTTGAAATTGCAGTTGATTAGTGGTTGTTGGACCACTGATATAAAGTATGATTTTAGAGCTGACAGTGAGTGAAACAGACTATTCGGTCCTTAGATATGCATGTTTATCAGTTTATTCACCGTGGTTTGGATACTCGCAAATGTAAAGAGGTGCATTTTGAACATGTTGCATGTTGTTTCCTCAAAAAGTAATTTTAGGAGTTCAGTTGAGATTTGTCATCAAACTAGGCACAAAATATAGAGATTTCAACGAAGATCTGCAAAGCACATGAAACAAAGGCACTCATGAAGATGAAATAAATGTTGTTGCATTATTGGAAGCCAAAGCAGTTTCTATAGATGAGCAGTTGGACTCATCAATTCGAAGACAAAGTCAAGAAAATCGCATTTTCCGTCATGCATGACTTAGCACTTCGTTGAAGAGAATCAAATTATGGTTGATTTTATAACCTGTTAGAGTTTTGTGTTGAATCTGTAGATGACTTTCTTGATAATCATTTGTCAATTGGTTCTTGTAATGCTAAGTACATCTGGGCCACAACGCAAAAAAACTATAATCGAAATGTGTGGGTTTCTCATGCTTGAAGGAATTGTTCCTGAAGCAAATAATTCAGTTGCATTATCTATACTTGCCTACGAGACAAATGACATTTCAGGCATTGAGCAGATGTCAGGTGTTAGATTTGTCAAACAGCAAAATGTGAAAATGATGGTCACAGAAAAACTCCTGGGATATATTCTAATTGTCGATAGAGCAGCTGAAGGTTTAGCTAACACCATCATTATAAATTCCTTAGAATTTTGATTTTTAATATGACTAAGCTTGTTGGTCAAGGATACGACGGATGTTCTACAATGACAGGTAAAGGAGGAGTCAAAACTAAATCTTGACGTGAACGATTTAAATAATGTGAATGCTATACGTAACACAATAGGAACAATTAAGTAAATTATAGTGTTTTTATGAGAAAGTAATCAGTAGAGAAAACTAAATCCAAATGTTCCTTTGCTATGTAAAAATAGATGGACACAAATATAAACGCTTGCGCTGAAAATGTGACAGAAATTGTTAAACAACTGGAATATTTAGAACTATCAGTAATTAAATCAGTTATACCTGCAGATATAATTATTGTTTATGTTTGATATATGCATGGCAGTGTGACCCACATATTAGTAATTTTAAAACCATTGGTGTGAGTGGTCAGTAACATGCCTAATGTATACGCCATGACCCAGATTCATACCAGTCTTGAAATATGTTGTGAGTAGAGGTCACTGGTACCACAATGCCAATTAAACAATTGGGTCACCCACGGTACCTGTGTATGGCTCTATCACTACTATGTCATCACGCATTGAGTCTTAAGGGTGTTAGGCTATGCTGACAAACAGCGTAGAATGCGTGCCTGCACATTGGCCATGGGGCAGCGTACAGCGAATGGGAAGTGACCATTGACGGGGGTTGGGGCCAATACGATCTGGAACTTGGAGAGATGCGCTCGCTTGTGTGAGAGGACAGCCTAAGTGTAGGTCTGGTAGGTCCATTGTGCTTAGGGCTTAGCAGTTGGGGATTAGTAGAGTGTAACTATGTTTCTTGTTACCTTAGAAAGAAGTCAAATAAAACATTATAATTTATCTACAACGTTAGTCCTCGACTTATATGCATTGTGTTATTCGTTTATATAAACTAACAATATAGCCAACACTCGGCTACATACGTACACTGTCTTCAATGTAATAAAGTTGCAGGAAATTTAGTTCAGTTTTATCTTAACAACTTTCTGACATTTTTTTAAAATAAAATTATGGTGGGGGGGGGGGCAAATGCCCCCTGTTCCCAATGCCAATGCATTCTACAATTAATGTTATTTTAATAATCTGGTAGTTCTTTTAAGTAGCGATTACTGGATTTCGGCTCCAACTCCGGAACCCGGTTACTATTTTTTACAATCCGGCTCCGGAAGCATTTTATTTTTGATAAATGCGCGTTATGGTCGGATTTCAATGTTTTGAATTCGATACATTCCTAATTTTTTAGTGGAAATTTGATATTTTAATACAATTTAATGGTGGAGTGTATTTAATTCTTAAATTAAATCTTTTAATTACGTGTTAATTTCTTTTTTAAATATCGAAAATGTTATGTACTTGCGGGAGGGGGGAGATTTGTGACATGGGGAGAGGGATCAAACTGGTCACAAATATTCTGACGTACTTTATGGAAGGCCCCTAATCAGTAACAGACATGAACTTAGACGCAGAACACGAAAAGTCTAAAGGACTCTAATGAGTAAAAGACAGCAACTTATAAGCTTAATCCGAACAGTCTATTTGAGTCTAATAAGACCAAGACATGAACTAACACTTATAATACAAAACAGTCCAATTGGGTATAATTAGTCCCAGACTGATAAATCAAAGACAGAATGTATTTATTCCTTGCATCAGATTAGTCAAGGTAAGTTAAGCTGTATCATTGGCATAGCATCTGATTATTCATTTCAAAGACAAAGACTTATGCAGTATGCTTGCGTATGATAAGTTAAAGACATGACTTTACTCCCAGTACACTTGATCTGGCATTTGATTACTCAAAGACAGGTAACACAGGGCAATAAATTTAATCTTACTTCTAACTAGACAAAGAAAGTTAACGCAGTTTACTTTATCTAATGTCTGATTAGTAAAATATAATTACTCATGCAGTTTATTTCTTACCGCCTCGATTTAGTAAAAAAACATTACTTATACAACATATTTGATGAATGTTATAAGTGGCGCATGAAACTTGTTTTTGCTGCTGATGAGTCAAAACTAGTTAAAAAGTTTACTTGACCTTGGGTCTCATTATTCAAAAAGAGTTACTTCTGCAGTATGCTTGCACTAGCTTATTTTAAGTCCAAGACTTTAACGAAGTATATGTGATCTTTCATCTGTTATGCCAATACCAGTTACGCAGTAAATTTGATCAAACGCCTGATTAGTTTAAGGATAGGAACTATCAAGCATTATACTCGATCCTTTGTCTGATCAGTCAAATACTTTTGTCGGTGTGTTTGATGTATAATTATACTGACAGTTGCGCAGTACTTTTTAAAAAAAAGAATCTAGCGTCTAATTATACTGACAGTTGCGCAGTACTAATTTGTTAAAGTAAGTTAACTGTTACTTACGCAGAAAACTTGATTTTGCGTCTGAATAGTCAAAGACTGTCAGGCTACTTGCGGGGTAAATTTTTCTTGCTTCTTATTTGCAAAAGACCGGATCACACACCAAGCGGGAAGATCTTGCGTCTGATTAAAGTCAGAGTTAGTCGACACTATTTAAAGAAAAAGATCCAGGATATCACGCATGTGCAGGATTGGAACATGTCGAGATCACGTGTATGATATGACCATGAAACCAACACGTTTATTCTGACCCGCCGAAATATTTAAATCAATATCATTTGTCCTTGATTTTCAACGGTCACCAAAAGCTTTCCAGTTTGTACCAAGTGCACTGACCTCACCTGTTAATACGGCGCCGAAGTTATTTTTTAAAAAAATGTTTAAACCAAGTGTTCTGAGGTTAGTTTCTGAAAGAAACTCTAAAAGACGCGGGCGGGCTATTCGGAACCATTATTTGCTGTAATCTATGATCTAAATGATTTACAAAGTATTTTTCAAATTCTATTTAGTCTGAATTAAAACCAAGAGATCTACGATGTTGTAGCAAGCCTGTCGCGAGCTTGATAGTAATAGTAATAGTTATATAGGGTATGGCATTTAAAGAAAAAGTACCCGTTCCCTTTTTTGTGTGGAAACGTTTAACAAGTTCCATGTTATAAAAATAAATACCAGGATGGAATAGTTCTTTTAAGAGATCAAATTTCTTAATGAGCCATGAAGAGTAGTCTACTTGTCAAAAAATTAAGTAGCGTGCCTTAATTTAATCATGTTTATAAATATCCTGTAAGCTAAATAACTTAATTTTCACATTGTAGATTGCCTAATAGATCAATTTTTTCTTCTGTGGTATTCTCTAAACGTCATCATGGAAAATACATAATTTAGCGAACACAAACTAATGTTTGAACAAAGACTAAAATTTACAGCACCTTTATTTCAGATGACCAAAACTTAACAGCAGTGCTTCTCAAACGTTTTAATATGTTGGACCGATGGGAATTTTTCAACTGCACCAGGGAAAAAATGAAATCTTTTTCATGAACTGACGTGGTAGAGAAATGTACTTTATTTTATTTTATTATTTTATTTATTGCATTTAATGTGCTTATTGCCGAAAAATTGATATATTCTAGAAAAATGTGGTTCCCAACCTTTTTCTTTTATGTTGACCCCTTTTACAAAAGGGGTTATGTACCCCGAGAACCCTCAAAAATTGAAATAAGTCATTTTCAACATTTAAAAAAAAAGAAAATTGAGCAAATTTGCATTTTAGTGAATATTTTTAGTTAACAGGAGCTGAACTCCAGAAAACCAGTCACGACCCTTTTGGGGCGCGACCCACGGGTTGGGAACCGCTGATCTAGAGGGTTAGTATTAATGATTGCAAATTTAGGATTATAATTAGATTTTTCTGTCCTTTGTTGATAACTTTTGAGGACTGGCAGCGGATGGCCCACGGACCACCAATGTGAGAAGCACTGCTTTACAGCACCTATACCTTAGGGGCCGTCCATAAAGTAAGTCACGCTATTTAGACTATTTTTAACTCCCCCCCTGCCCCCGTCACCAACTGTCACAATACTCGGACACCCCCCCCCCCTCTTTTAAAAAACGTCACACTTTCGAACAAAAATAACTTTTTAAAAATCAAAATAATTAAAATTTAATATAAACACAGTGACGTCACACATGGCAAGACACCCCCCTTCCCCCTGTCACAAACTGTCATACTTATTTACACCCCTCCCCTTCTCTGAAACATGACGTACTTTAAGGACAGCTCCTTAGGTAACATATAATATAAAGGACCTATACTTTTAGCTCAGTTGAAAATGACTAATGGCGCTCACTAACATTTTGCTTGTGTTGAGAATGCACAAAAACATGTTTGTGTTTCTTGATTTTTTAAAAATTATTGAGTAAGTTTCTTTAGAATTTAGAGCATCATTTTCTTATAGTCTACAGAGATCTGGTGTTAATCTTATAAGAGTGTTTATTATCACAGTGATTCTCCCAACTTTCATAGATAGAGTCTAAGGCCTAAGGCATCGGAGTAACGCACGCGATCACCTCGTCCATTCGATGTTTGCTTTATGTCACAACTAGCGAAGTCAACGTGACCGTCCTCAAAACTCCCCAACCCCCAAAGGTTGATCTTCCTTAACTGGGCTAATTTATGCTGAAAGTTCAGAAAGTACCGCGGTGTGTGTGTATGTTTGTGTGTTTTATGTTCCTTCCTTTTTTGTGTGCTTAGTTTTGTTCTAGATTTGTTTTGTTTTTTCATAAATGGGTGACGGGGCGTGGGGATAAAATGCATTTTATAATGGCGTAGGTTGGTTTGCTAAGTGCCCGAAGAAAGTCGAGCACGATTAGCCTTTTACTTTTATTATTAGATCTATCTGATTAAGTAAACTACAAGTGACTTCAATCAATATAAGTATTCAAATTTATTTAAAATCTCATATCTATAGTCCATGCAAATTGCGTGTTTAACCAATATTCCCTTAAAGGTTCTTTGGGTACGTGTGCAAAATATTTTTTAAAAAACGTGTGCAATATTGCACGGCATCCATTTTTGTTAGTGTAAAATTTTATACCTTACAAACACAGTATAGACTCTGTATGTTATACTTAAAGCTAGCCATCTGTATTGCTTTTCAAATGTAAGGTTAGGGGCCGTCCATAAATGACGTCACGCATCTAGGGGGGGAGGGGGGTCCCACTTTTGTGACGATGCGTGACGTGGGGGAGGGAGGGGGGTTGAAGAAATGTTACGTCACATTGAAAGGGTAATTTTACATAAAACCTCCACTGAAATATTTGGTCACTTAAAATTTATTTCATGACTTTTTTTTTTTTTTTTTAAATT
>MUZC01000044.1:395409-410190 GCA_002072015.1 Radix auricularia
GAGCCACAATGTGACCATAGAGTAGTCGCAGTTTTGCCACTGTTTTTACATAGCTTCACTCATGTTATAATAGAATGTAGACCTATACTAAATAAATACATATATGACAAAAAAAATGATTTGCAACATTCTTATTTTCAAATAGAAAAAAAATTGTTAGGGGGGGGGGGGTCACAGTTTTGTGACGTACTTTTTGAGGGGGGGGGGTCGACGATTTTGTGACGACGCGTGACGTAGGGGGGAGGAGGGGTAAAAAAATCGGCAAAAATCGCGTGACGTCATTTATGGACGGCCCCTTATGTGCTTTTAAATTCACAGTAACACAGACTTGAAAATAATTACAAGAAACTTGAAATTGATGGGTGGACTGATTAAATTCCCTTTATGAATAGCAGTGTCTTAAAATTCAGTACGAACATATGAATCATTTTAAATCTTCTATTTAAAAAAATTCCTTGGACTTGATCCGATTACCTACATGTTAAGGCTGATCACTTCACTCATTTCAACAATTTAGTTCACAAGATTCCAGATCGAAAAAAATTAGTGTGTTAAGTTGACTAACTTTTAAGATTTTTAAAATTAAACAAAAATAATAATTAGCTCTTGTTCATTTATATTAAATCATTGTAAATGTCACCAAAGGTGTGAAAGTGTATAAAACAAAAATAAAAACAAAAAAATGTTTTCTGTGTTAGAGTGAAAATTGAAATTGCAAAATGAATCTGTACATAACAGACGGAAGAACAAACATAATTTTTCCATACACCTTTCAAAAACAGCTAGAAAAAAAGCTTCGGATCAGCCAGTCTCGAAAGAAAGAGGTGTCGTATACATTAAAGAAGTGTTGTCTGGCCTCCTTTCGTCGTCGACCTTTCAAGGGGGGTCTGAGGAGGTGCCACCTTTTGCTACTGTCATTTAGGGATCATATAAAGTGCAAACTGCTGGTATTTTTTTTATTGTGTCTGTGTGTGTATGTGTACGTACCTGCGTGCATGCACGTATATGTGTGTGGCGCGCGTGCGTGCTTGTGTGGAAATAGTAACTGATTTAGCTAAACCACGTTTATTGACGCTCCTGCACTTTTCTTTTTAAAAAATATGCCACTGATCTTGTTTTAAATCACCATTGATTTGAGGGGGGGGGGGGGGTTAGAGCCTGCCCCGAGCGCTAACACTAGTACGCAGAAATGCCTATTAATACTTTACCAGGGCTATACTCAGAACATAGAGGACAAAAAAGTAATTTGAAACCAGCTCAGTTTAACTAACTAGAAAGTCAATATTTTCCTCTAATGTTTTTGTTATTTTTAAAAATATCATTATATATGTAGTTTTCACAGGCTGGCGAGGAAACCAATAATAACCATTTTTTTTAAATAATTTTTTTTTAAAACTTAATTTTTATCTGGAGGTAATTTCACTGAACAACTTTAAATTAAATAACATTTAGGTCTAGTACACAATGGAGTAGGTCTGGTGCACAATGGAGTAGGTCTGGTGCACAATGGAGTAGGTCTAGTACACAATGGAGTAGGTCTGGTGCACAATGGAGTAGGTCTAGTACACAATGGAGTAGGTCTAGTACACAATTGATTAGGTCTAGTACACAATGGAGTAGGTCTGGTGCACAATGGAGTAGGTATGGTGCACAATGGAGTAGGTCTAGTACACAATGGAGTAGGTCTAGTACACAATGGAGTAGGTCTGGTACACAATGGAGTAGGTCTAGTACACAATGGAGTAGGTCTAGTGCACAATGGAGTAGGTCTAGTACACAATGGAGTAGGTCTAGTACACAATGGAGTAGGTCTAGTACACAATGGAGTAGGTCTAGTACACAATGGAGTAGGTCTAGTACACAATAGAGTAGGTGTGGTGCACAATGGAGTATTTCTATTACACAATGGAATAAGTCCAGTGCACAATGGAGTATTTCTAGTGCACAATGGAGTAGGTCAAGGTACAAGTTGAATTGTCCGTTTTTTTAAATTGTGTCGACTAGAGTAAGCCAAGTAGAGCTACAACTGGCAATGGGATGAAATGAAAATCGTTTTCTTTGTGCGTGTGTGTGTTTTATGTGTGTGTGTTTTTGGGGAGACGAGGTAAAATGTTAGAAAATAACACCTGTAGCAAACGAAAGGCCCGTGGGCAACGTCCGGTCCAGCATGCATATGAATTGTGGCCCATGACGGTTAAATCTGCGTATAATTATATCCAGCGCTGGAGAGAATGTTTGCCAAAAGTAAAATTAAGGGCCCTGCGATATAAATAGCAAATAAAATTATTTTTTTTTATGATCCTTGCGAATTAAGGGATGGGAAAAGTTATCGAGTTAGAGATTGCTCGTCTTTACAGTAACCTAAAAACGCCTAATATATAAAAGAAGCATGATCCCTCAATGTTACTTTAACTTTTTCCCGTAAGGCTTAAGTTATATCAACCAAGTGGCTGTCGATACATGTACACCTAAGAAATAAACTAGAATTTTAGATGGCCAAAATCGGAACATTTCAAATCATATTGGAGTTTTAATATCCATCCACCCATCCACCCACCCATCCTCCCACCCATCCACCCACCCATCCATCCATTCATTCACCCATCCACCCATCCATCAATTCATCCATCTATCTAATCTACCTACCTACCAACCCGCCTATCCATCCATCCAACCATCCATCCATCTATCAGTCCATCCGTCCGTCCGTCCGTCCATCCATCAATCCATCCATCCATATATCTATCTATACTGAATTTGACGGTAAAAGGTAGACCTATATATCTTATTTGTTGATATTTTAATGCTGTTAGGAATATAATCTGTGATTTAATCTGTCTGATATAAGATAAAGCTAAAGATATAAGCTAAAGAAAACAGAAAATGTGAAAAACCCACCGATAATAAAATTGAAGCTGGGTAGCGAAGTTAACAGTGCGCTCGCCTCACAAGCTGAGGGATCGAGTCCACACAAAGCCACATTAAGCATGAGAGAATTTGCTGCTGAAATGATATGATGTAATGGCGATAAAGAGCAAATTAAGCTGATTAATTGAAGACCGTGTCGGTGCTATTCATTTATATTTCACGTATTCTAAATTATTTATCCTACTTCATGAGGTCCAAGGACAGGACAAATGTTAATAGAATTTTCAGATTAATATTCCTATAAATGAGATTGAACTGTAACTCCACCTTTGTGAACAGTGCATGGAGAAACAAAGAGGTGTCAAAAAGGATTGTTGCGTTGAAGTCTGTGTTTTGTTTTGTTTTCTGACTTAACTCCCTCGGTCAGATCGACCTTAGCAATTTTCAGTCCCATATTGACCGAGAATTCAAATTCATAAACGGTGCACCAAGATCACGTGACAAATTTTGGTCTTTATGAGGGCTCTGACATCTGATTTTTTAAAAAACTGAATACTTGAGGGAGAGATTACGAATCATGCAAATCATAACGATCAGGGCCTTCCATTTTATTATTAAGATAACACCATATTGTGTGTTATTTAGTTTCAAAGTTATATTGGTTTTCTTTACTTATCTTATATATTACAGACGCTACTTCTGTACAGAAGATTATTGCGTCCTACGTATATCTAAGGTTTGTGTTTAGTCCTGTATTCTTAAAAGAGTTTAATTATGATAAAGTGTTGGCTTTCCTGGTTTCTTCAGGCAACCCATTCCACGCCCGAATACCGACGGAAAGAAAGAAAACTTGTATGTGTTTGTTCTTGCATATGGGATAAGACAGGTGTTTTTATCCTTGTCTACCTGAGGGTTGTATTGAGTTATCTTTGTGTTGTATTTCTAAATAAGAATTCATTGCTTTTATATAATTACTAATTTACTCTTGGTTCTCCTATCCTCTAGTATTTCAAGTCGTAATGTCCTAATTATTTAGGTTACTCTTGTGAGTTTTGAATATTCTCCAGTGATGAAATGTTCTAGTTTATCAATATTTTCTTTGGTGAAAGATGCATATTCTAGTATAGGTCTCACCAAGGTGAGGTGGCATTTTAGTTTGATATCTTAATTACATATGTAAAAGTTTCTTTTTATAAAACCTAAGGTTTTGTTTGATTTTTTAATAACTTCATTGACATGGGAATTCCATGATAGTTTCTCATTTATTATGACTCCTGAGTATTTTGCATCTTTAGTTTGGGTTAGTTCTTTTCCATGAATGAAATATTTTGAATTTTTTGTTCTTAACTTCTTTCTACCCCCCTGACGATTTACAAGACAGACATACTCAGGAATAACTTTAAAACAATAGAACGTATAAAAACAACACAGCAGGTAAATGAAGATTACCCACCAGATACACGATAAAGAGCCTCGGACACAGACTACTGAAGAGAATTCGCCAATAATGGGAGTAACAAAACTGGTTGTGATAAGGAATGTCAATATTGAAAAAGCTCCGGGTACCCATCCAATTTTGGAAGGAGAACCTGGGTGCCCGTTCATAACGTAGCATTATTTTCGCCGTCATTTCCGCTATATAATGCAACCTAACCACAGTTCATTCCCCCTCGTTTCACACAGTAGCCAACGGCATGCTCCTAGTTTAGCATGCTATGTGAACTTTAATGCACTCCAAACTCTTATTGACGGCTGATAGTGCGCTCGCCTCACAAGCTGAGCGGAGTGGGATCTAGCCACAAAGCCACAATAGAAACGTTGATGTTAATTACTATTGCTATAAATTCCCCCATTGACCTAGAGATGTATATTAAAATAATAATAATAATAATAATAAAATTATAATTTATATAGCGCTGTATCCCAGCAAGGAGCCAGGCTCACAGCGCTTTACATGGAAACAACAATACATATATAAATAAAAAGAAACATTCATAGCATATTAACTACATAATAATACATATAAAACCTAATACTAAGTGAGTTGCTTTTCATTTAAGGTAGCGAGTAGGGATTAAAGTGGAGGGAGGAATGAGGGATTATATAAAGATAAACATCATTGCATTGCGTCAACTGTTATCTCAATGTAATCTGTGTATTTCAAAGACAAGTTAGCTTCCTGTCGTTGATTCATTCAAAGATCACACATCCATCTTTTTGTGTCAAAATACCTCGAAGTTTGTCAGGACCATATTTTATTTCATGTTGGCAGATTATTTAGCGTGTTCATGTTAAACATATTTCACAGCAATTATTTCAAACGAAAAATTTTAATTTAAATAAAAATATTCCCGAGCCACAATGTGACCATAGAGTAGTCGCAGTTTTGCCACTGTTGGTATAAACTGTGGATATTGCAGCCACATTTTTACGGGTACCCGGGCGCAATTTTTCTAACCGGGTAATTACACGGAAACAGGTACCCTGGTTCCCGAATACCCGTTTACTGGTATAGTTCTGGTGCTTTTGGTACCGTAGAGCCTTGAAATTCAGCTGTTCGTTGTGTATGCTTAAAAAAGAATGCAGCGGTAATCACGCAAGTCGAAACAGGGGTCCTACGCCTGTGGATATGCTAATGATAAACACGTGGATACAGAAATTCATGGTTTTAATATTGTGTCCAGCTCGTGTCTGACTATTTAGATATTTGTCGAAAAAAAAAAGAAGAAAAAAATATAAATCGAACTTGAAAAATCAGGGCTAAAGAATTAAATGAAAGTTAACAAAAATATTTTGCTGCATCATTCAAAGCCACCAAGCGAGTTCCTATCCTTGCCCTTAATAAAGGGTGGGTGGCTCAAACAATTTTTTCCAGTTGTTGTGACATTATCAGTAAAAGGCCTCTAACAAATTAGTACTGCATTAAGTATAATGAAAAAAGTCTGTGTGAGTTTACAGTTCAGTGTATTTTTATTTTAAATAGCCACCATAAACCAAATCACTTCCGAAGTGTTTCTCTGTGAGATGAGTGTGGGTTAAAGCAACCTATTTCTAAGAGCCGATGCAATCAATATGCAATAGATCGATATACGATTTCTAGATTTTTAAATCTAGAAAAGGAAAAGATGGTATTCTTGTGGAATTTCAAAACATTAAATTTTATGGCATTTCACTTTATACAGTTCTAATTAAAATTTGTATATAAAATATATTACATTAGCATCCAGCAAATTCATTAATTTTTAGTGTGCAGTCAGCAGCGTAGCGTGGGTATGTGCGCCCGGGGCCGAACCAAAATTTGCCGCCTCCCTCCCGCTGAAAAAATATGCTAACGCTGTAAAGTAAAGATAGTCATTATTAGATATTAATAATGACACTGTTTTTTCCTGATTGCACACTCTGTCGTGTATCAATATTTTCAGCTTTGCCATCCTCAATAGCCAAATTGAAATAGCGATAGATTAGAAAATTTTGACGTTATCGATATTGCTTGTAATTAATTTTTCATTTACATAATTTTAGAGAAGTTAAATTAAGAACTTGCATTACTTAGGACAATTGTAAGCAATTTTCAAATTAATTATACTATTTTAGGCAAGGTAACTTGGAGCCTTAATATCTTAATAAACTTTTATAAATCAAGTGGTCTTTAATTCATTAATTCTTTTGGGTAAAATAGTCTTTCCTTGACAATGTCATTTGATTACTCTAATTTAAAGCCAACATTTCAAAAATCCAGCAGATCGCCTGGAGTAAGAAAATTGTATAAGTTTTCTAAATTATACATACCAGCCAAAATCTCACATGAATTTCTACAGTAATCTCAGCTTATGAATAATACAACTTTTTTCTCAACTGTTCTTCTAAAGGACATGGATACATATTTTATATAACCAAAAATTTGCTGTCTGGTACTTTGACGGGAAGATTCGATTTAAAGGATGGAGTCTCCACAATTTTTTTTTCACATGTGAGCATCTTCTGTTTAGCATTTTTTCTACCACTTATCATTTATAAATTAGTTCTTTAACATACATTCCAAAATAAAAAAGATTTTATTGTGACTAGCAAAGTTTTTGCATCTGTTGGTCTGATGCGCTTTTTATTTCTGCCTCTGTCAGTTTTTCTATAGCTTTCAAAATAATCTCAAAATGGCTCTATAGTATATTTACTATTTTGTTTACTGAAGCCATGCTTGTAAAGTAAGTAGTCTAGATATGCCAAAATATTATGGGCATGCGTAAGAACATTCTAGACTACTAAAATAGATAATTCGTTTCAGTTGGATTATCATGTAAACAGATTAGATTTAATGACCTATTTGATCAAGATTTGACAGCGAGATTTTATGTTATTGCGTCTTTCTGTATACTTTCCAGCCATAAAGAAGAAGTATTATCACATGAAGATCCCATGCAATCAATTATTTTAAGATCGTCACTTTTAAAAAAACATTTAAGAAATGTAAACAGGTTCACTTTTGCTTCAATGAAATATGTTTTTAAATTCTACAATGTCTACTTCTTTATTTTCAACCGATCATTACATATCCGACTATTGGACTTGTTTGGTGATTATGTGAAATATATGAAGAGCTATCGATTACAATAGAACAATATGGGGTAACTTTTTCCTGAAAAAGGGTGAATTTTCGCGATCTATATCTCTTAAAATAATTATTTTTATGATCTCAGTTTGAATTTTAGATGACACTTTTTAAAACATTTTTTCATGCAATGTTCTGGGAGTTTTCAATCGCACTTGTCAAGCAAATACATTGGTTCCGGAATATTGTCTGTATTTCCATTTGTATTTTCTTCTCTGTGATCGAAAAAATATGTTTAATTTTGCCAGGCTTTAATAATGTCAAAAATTTTAACAAAAATGTCCTGCCACTTAGGTTTTTTTTCTTTCACAGCTTATTGTTGATTTTTGTCAATTCTTTTTTAGTAAACAAAATGAGGGGTAGGACTGCATAGTAGTAAACTCATTTTGTTTACTACTTTTACCTCCTGACTGCTACTTGGTGGTAGTAAACTCATTTTGTTTACTACTTTTACCTCCTGACTGCTACTTGATGGTTGTCCTGTTGTTATTATTTTATTTTTGTAATATTTTTTGTGTTTCACTTTTTCATCTCCGGTTTTTGCTGCTTCTTTAAATTGTCTTTAACCTTCCTGTCTAGGCATTCCCCACAACCTTTCTCCCCTTGTATATCTTACATCTACTAGATTTTTATTTATTTTGTTTATTTATTTCTATTCTACTCGCTTCTCCTTCTGTCCCTCTTTTTCTTTATCACTATACCTTCTACCAAATGTACTATGAATCAAATGAGATCCTTCATTTTAACAACCTTCAGTTTACTAACACCTGATTTAGGCCATGATTGCAAGGAGCTGGCCTTTAACCTTTTCATGAAAACCTGTTACACTGTTCATCTCAACTTCCTTACTAATTGCATTCGCCTCGGCCTTGTACCCAAAGGCTTTTCTAGCAATTTTAACCCGGCATCTGCTTCCTTTAACTCTAAAGATATATCCAAACTTCAATCACTTGAGAAGAAAGTTGCTTTTCAACGTATGTATCTTCTCATACACACCCACAAACGGTATATCGCTTATCTCAGCACCCTGATCTACCACCTTGAAGACCGCATACTTTCTAAGTTACGTGACCACCACCTGGCTTTTAATATCATTAGAGTCAAAATCCACCAACTCAACCGTGACCTTTATCTTTTCCTGTCAACCAACAAAAAGAAGAAGCTGAGTAAACTAAAACATTGTCCCAAACCTACACCTATACAGACCACCAAAAACAAGAATTTGGTCGTTTGTATACCCCCAGATTTACCTCTCTCAGACGATGAAAGATCTCTTCTCTCTAAAGGACTTAAATTCATTCCCCTTACACCATCATGCGACCGTTTCCAACTTCAAAGTGATTCTCAGCGTCTTTTCCGTGCTCTCAGACTTCAGTTCCATTTTGCCGGGAATAGCAACACCACTCCCGAGGATGAACTGTTCCCATTTCATAAACAAAGAAAATCCACCTGGACTCCACCGCCTGGTCAATCCAAGGCTCTGGACCTGTACATCAAGAGCACCGAGAATGAAATTAAAAACCTGCTGTTACCCCGACTCAGTCATTCTAACCTGTCCAAAGTTGAGTTGAAGGCTTTATCTCCATTACGCAGCCGGAAAGATATTGTCATCAAACCGGCAGACAAAGGTGGAGCCGTTGTTGTGTGGGATAGGGATTTATACATCAAAGAAGCCCAGAGACAACTAGACGATACCCAGTTCTACCATAAAAGAACTACGGATCCCACTGTCAAGAAAACCATTCACGAGTTGATCACTGAATGCGCTCTCCCCAAATCAGCATCAAGGATGCACATCTTTGACAGTGACTTGGGAAAGCCTTCTTTTTATCTGCTTCCCAAAATTCACAAAAATGGCCACCCTGGTAGACCCATTGTCTCAGCTTGTTCGTGTCCTACTGAACACATTTCTGAATTCCTTGATGGTGTCTTCCAACCCATAGTGGCATCACTCCTTACATACATTAAAGATACCAACCATGCCTTAATGACATTCGAGTCACTTACCATCAATCCAGACACAAATTATTATCTATTCCTCCTTGATGTATCATCTCTTTATACATCATTCCCCCACAACGATGGCCTTTTGGCTGTGCAATATTATTTGGACAGGCAACCCCACCCCAGTATACCCATACACGCCTTACTACGGCTGGCTGAATTAGTTCTAACCCTCAACTCGTTTGAGTTCAATGGCCAGTTCTTTGACCAAATCAGTGGGGTCGCTATGGGGACAAAAAAGGGACCAATCTAAGCTTGTTTGTTTATGGGCCACTTTGAACACAGAGTGGAACAGGAATACACTGGTCGCCTCCCTGAATTCTACAAGAGGTACATAGATGACGGTATAGGGGTGACTAATATGGAGAGAAGTGAACTGGACACTTTTATTAACTTTGTTGACTCCTTCCACCCATCCATTAGGTTCACCTACCAAATTTCTGAACTCTCTGTCAATTTCTTGGAAATCACTGTAACTCTCCAGAAAAACTGCCTCTTCACCTCGGCCTACTTCAAACCCACAGACAGCCACTGTTATCTTCTCTACCCTTCTTCTCATCCCAAAACTTGTAAGGACTCCATTCCCTTTTCTCAACTTCTTCGACTCCATAGACTGTGTCAATCTCAGGAGGACTTTTTGGGAAAAGGCTTTGGAAATTGTGGAGTTTTTTTAGACAAAGGTCTTATCCTGAAGCCACATACTTCAACATGCGCTTCAGCGGGTCAAAAACTTCACTCGTGCAGACGCCTTTTTACTACGCACCCGTGATACCAACTAAAGGAGCAAGCTGGTTCTTACTTACCATCCACACAACATCAAAGCCAAAGAAATATTAATGAAAAACCGAGCTATCCTCCTTGCGGACCCTGAGACGAACAACATATTCTCCACCCTACCCCTAATTGTATTTAGGAGGGACAGAAAATTACGAGATCTTCTGGTTCGCACCCGCCTCCCCACATCACCCAACCTTCTGGGTACCATACCATGCGGCCGACTTCTGTGTAAGACATGTCCTTTTGTTGTGCAAGCCGAACAGATAAACTTCCCTAAGGGGTTATTTGTGAATAAGGATGGTTTTACCTGCACTAGCCGCAACGTTGTCTACACCATTGTGTGTAAGCGCTGTCCTTTGAAATACATAGGAGAGACGGGACGATCTTTGTCGTGCCAAATGTCTGAACATATTAGGGCGATTACACAAGATAAACAGTGTCCCGTCTCCCGTCACTTCAATGGACGCGACCATATGGGTGTCAAGGACCTGGCAGTCACTGCTATTGTCTCGTACACAAACACACCCACTAGAGTCCAGATTGAAAACAGATTAATAGAAAATCACGGTACACTCGCCCCACATGGGATGAATATTGTCTTTTCTTTAACCACCTAGGCGTTTACCCCGCCCACTCTCTGCTTTCCTATATATATTCGCTCTGTCATCTCTCAGATTCCCTTTTTTGATACTTTGGATTTCACCGCAGCTAAGTTCCTTCTATTTTTTTTTAATTTTTTATATTTTTTTTTATTTGTGTATTGTATGTTTGTTGATAAAGGCTCTTTGCCGACACGTTCGCTATTTTGTTACGTCCGGTCAGGCTAACCCTTACCTTGTTTACGTCTTTTCCATTCAATTCTTTTTTATACGTTTTCTGATGTTTTCCACTTTTAATAAACGTTGACAATGTTATGCACTTGTACATAGGTGGCTACGTTTGGATATATGAGTGTAAATTTTTAATTTCATTAAATAAATAATCGTGTTCATTATTTTTGTTGATGGTTGAAATTCAAAGACATTATAATTAAAATAATAATGTTTTGGTAGAATAAAACATGTTAGTACGCCAACAAATTTTTCCAGTAGTTCATTTAAGTTAAAATCAAACTTGAATAAATTATATATACCGGAATCATATTGTCATATGCGTACACAAATTCACCCCCTTTTGTTTTCCACTTCAATAGCATTAGTATAAGAAGACTTTAGATTCAGAAAGGAGTTTGAAGTTCTGGCATTTGAAATGTTCACGTATATAATATAGTTCCTCTATTTCTTTGAATTTTGTTATTTTTGCTTTTATTTTATTTTAATAAACTTCATTTTAACGCTTTTCATTTTTTACAATTAACGAGGAGTTATCTGCTCCCCCCCCCCCCCCCCCCCCCCCCCGTTACACACAATGTGCCGCCCCGAGATTGGCTGATGTTTCATGTACAATTAATTTTGGTTTCACAACAGGAGCGGATGTCAAATTTTAAGAATCATTTAAACTACAACTACTTCAGTGATACAATTTCATACTGCTTAAGTACTTTTCAGGACAGTAGTTTTAGTATCAGAATAATTTATATCCAATAAGGAGTTTGAAGTTTTGATGTTTGAAAAGTTCACATGCTGTAGGATAGATGCTTTTTTTTATTTCTGTTATTAATTTCTTATTTATTTTCTTTCATATCGATAAAAAGCTTGACTTTCTTATAATTTTTTCTTAGACACAAAATAAAGACCAGGAATTTGCCGCCAATGGCAAAATGCTGCCCCCCTTCGCTACGCCACTGTGTGCAGTTCTTTTTTATATATCATTATCAAAGCTGAAAATAATTATTTGACGCGATATTGCCTTTATAACATCCTTATACTAATAATTGTCATTTAAGTTAGTAATATTAGTGATACTTCATTAATTTGTTAAATACATATTTTCCAAAAAGTCTGACGTCAATAAAAAAAATAAATAAAAAACGTTAAAGAATAATTATTGATTTTTAACTTAAACTCACTACAGCCAAATTAGTATTTATCATTATGCTGCCAAATGCAAGCTAAGCGTTTTCACCCCATGTCTCCATGCTTTCATACAATTTCAAAATGGTAAAAAAAAAATCGCACCTCCTACCCAGCTTTCTCAAAACCTCTTTCTTACCTACGAAGGAAAACTTTTGTCAAAACCCGTAAGGGCTGAATTTAAAACTGCCGTATAAGACAAGAAATTGTATTTTTTTTTAAATTTAAAAATTAAAAAACAAACAAAAAACAAACGAAATAGGCTGCTCTAAAAAAAAAAAGATAAGCTGAGATAAGACAGACATAAAAGATAGACAGACATACATAATACTCACAGCAAGCATATATAATAGATGGATAGATAGGTAGATAGGTGGCTGGCTGGCTGGATGGATGGACTGTTATTTGGTTGGTTGGTTGGTTGGATGGATGGTTGGTTGCATGGATGGATTGATGGTTGGTTTGATGGATGGATGACTTTTTGGTTAGTGGATGAATGGATGGATGATTGGTTGGTTAAATAGATGGATGATTGGTTGGTAGGTTTGACGGATGGGTGGATGGTTGGTTGGTTGAATGTAAGGATGGGCTGTTTGTTGGTTGGATTTGTGGTTGGTTGGTAGGTTGGATAAACGGATCGTTTGATGGATGGATGGATGGATGGATGGATGGTTGGTTGGTTGGTGGAATGGATGGATGGATGGTTGGTTGGTTGGTTGGTTGGAAGAATAAATGGATCGTTTGATGGATGGTAAGTTTGTTGAATGGATGGTTAATTTGTAGATTGGATGGATGGTTGGTTGGATGGATTAATGGATGGTTGCTTGGTTGGTTGGTTGGATGGATGGTTGGTTGCTTGGTTGGAGGAATGGTTGGTTGTTTGGAAGGATGGATGGGTTGTTATTTTGTTGGAAGGATGGATGGGTGGTTGGTTGGATATATTATGGATGGTTGGTTGGATAGATTGATGGATAGTTGGTTTGTTGAATAGATTGATCGGTGGTTTGTTGTTTGTATAGATTGACGGTTGGTTGGTTGGTTGGAAGGATAGATGGATGGTTGGTTGGTTGGATAGTTTGATGGGTGGTTGGTTGGTTGGAAGGATGGATGGATGGTTGGTTGGCTGGAAGGATGGATGGTTGATTGGATAGATGTTAGGGTGTTTGGTTGGTTGGATAGATTGATGGATAGTTGGTTGGCTAGATAGATTGATGGCTGGTTGGTTGGTTGGATAGATTGATGGGTGGTTGGTTGGTTGGATAGATTGATGGGTGTTTGGTCGGAAGGATGGATGGGTGTTTGGTTGGTGAGATAGATTGATTGTTGGTTATTTGTTTGGATAGGTTATGGGTGGTTGGTTAGTTGGATGGATGTTTGGTTGTTGGATGGATGGTTTATTTGTTTGTTTGATGGACGGATGGATGGATTGTTGGTTGGATGGAAGGATGGCTGCTTGGTTGGATGGATGGATTGATGGTTGGTTGGTTAGTTGGATGGATAGATGGTTGGTTGCTTTGATGGATGGATTGATGGTTGTTTGTTTAGATGGGTGGATGGTTTTTTGTTGGTTGGATGGATGGCTGTTTCATTTTTGGATGAATTGATTGATGGTTGGTTGGTTGGATGGTTGGTTGGATGGCTGAATGGATGGTTGGTTGGATGGATGGATTGATGATTGGTTGGATGTGTGAGTGGTTGGTAAGGTGGATGTATGGAGTTTCAGTTTGTTGGTTGGTTATTTTGTTTGTTGAATGGTTGTTTGTTTGCTCACCTTATTGAAAAAATAAAAGTGGTTTTGAAATTGTGAGCCTGTTTAATAAGCGAAGAAGGATAAGCTAACGAGACTCCACCCTCTAATTCTATAATTTAATATCTCTTTCTGATTGTCCATCTAAAAGGAAAAAAACAATCCTGGAAATCCTTACTCAGTTAGAGGTGAAGTTACTGCGAATGGTTTAAGAGGGGTTATAAGTTAAAGATTTAGTCATAGATTTTAATGGATTATTTAAACCAGACGGTAAAAATAGGAGATTGCACATCTTTTTTACACACTTAAAAATGAAACGCGTTTGTCAAGTTTCAGTAAAACGGAAAATGCAAATAAGGCAAGACGAAGAAAAAGTCGATGGAGATGCTATTTTTTTCATATCTTTTATGCATTAAGATGTCGCCTTCTTCGGCTTCAGAAAAGGTATTTATCTTTAGAAAATTATTTACTACACACATTTGTTATCTCATGTCGACCGCAAATTACAACTTTGACTGGTCACTGACAGTTGGATCTTACAGCAGAAATATGAAACTCTTTTCTTAAGTAGCAAAATTTTTTAAAGTAAAATAAAATAATGATTATAAAATATTTTAGAATGAATGAATGGGGCATTACATTTTTTTAAAGAATGATCTCATTCTTAGTTTTTAAAATATGAAATCTTACATAATTTCGACGATTCAAGATCAAAATTTAGCGTATACATACATACATACATTTATATATATATATATATATGTATA
>MUZC01000044.1:413243-445987 GCA_002072015.1 Radix auricularia
TATATATATATATATGGAATCAGCGTTTTCCTTTCCATTTCGTCCAACATTAACTTAATCAAGCACGACATGATTATTTTTAAACAATAATTTAAGATTCGTTATGTTTGTTGCTTTTAAAAGGCTTGTGAACACTTTGGATATCTTATCTTAACACATACAGATGATTATTACGTCCTATGCTTATCATTGGTTTATGTCTAGTATTGCATTTTTATTACAATTTTTATGTTGATAGCATGTTGGTTTTTCTTGTTTCCCCAGGCAACCCATTCCACATTTTGATTCAAGTATTCATGTATTTGTTATGTATTGCCAGTGTTCACGTGATGAATTATTTTATCTCTGAGGAGGATGGGGTTGTCCTCTGTTCCTGTCAAAATATAGCTTATGTCCTTAAGTAACCACCCCCCCCCCCATTATCCTTTAATATGCATGTCTCAATTTTTAAAGATGTCGAGCGCGGCCATAATATACAAACGTTGTCAAAAGTAAGGCCAAGAGTTGTGCTAAGTCGATTTCTTCTTGAAATATTTGTATCTGCATTCGTTTTCAGACAGGTTGTATCACTATTATGTCTATTTCTTCATCGGTGCTCTATTTTGTTCCTTTTCTTTTGTTGTAGGCTCCCATTGACAGTATCTTTAACAAGATCATCGGGGCTCTGATTGGGTTAAGAACCCTGTTTATTGCTATTAACTTTTCGGTTACTGGGCTTTGTGTTTTTGACTATTTTGTCAGTCGATATATTCTTTAGCTTAACTCTTCCTTTGTTAATGATTCTACCACGAGGTAGGGACCAACCAATGCTGCCAGGTCTCTCTGACAGACATTCTTAAAACCGTCGACGTGGGCGACGTCTCTTCCTCTCTTTCGATACCAGTTCTCCATATAGAAGGTTCTTAGGAATGCGATCAGGCTCATTCTTTTCCCATGTCCACGCCAACTTAGGCGTCTTTCACTGGGGTACTTAAGTTTCGTTGTAGAGTAGAATTGTAAAATTTGATCATACAGTTGGGGTTCCATGGCTGACAAAGTTTGCGCTCTGGTTATTTTGGAAGTCATTTTATAGTGACTAAAAATCTTATTCGTCGACTCTGTAAAGATTGGCCTAATCCAAAAAAAAAACCGTCACCATTCGCAACTTCATGCTACTCATTTGTACTTATGCCTTTCAAGAGAAATACCGTAGGTTTAAACTAAAATAATAGGATGCGACGAGGTCAGAGGTTCTCTTGAATGCAGATAAAACAGAACACAATCCGTGCTTCATAACATAGATGAATGTGTGACAAGCGGACAATCCAACATCGGCAAAATCCAATAAGTATGATCGCACTGTTTCAAGAGTTGTTGTTAAGCCTTCTCGACCATGAGAGGCACCCACTGATCATCGTCGGCGTCTGCGACTCTTCCATTGGCAAAAGCCACCTACGAGGATTTCCGGGCATCTCTATCTTCAGGATCTACCAATCATGGCGAATTCTCTTGATGTCTACTTCCTATTCTCGGCGCCAAGTGTTTCTTGGACTGCCTCTTTTTCGCTTACCCTGGAAATTCCATTTCAGGGCTTATCTTGTTGTATTAGAGGCAGGTATGACAAGTCCAGCTCCACTGTCTCTGAAGAATCTCTTTCTCAATGGGCTTCTGTTTTGTCCGCTTCCGATAGTCTCAGTTGCTGATTTTGTCCGGGAAGTTCTGAGAATCCTTCTTAGAGAAGTGTTGATAAATTACTGGATTCTGGTCAGGTTTACGGTCGCTGTTCTCAATGTATCGGCTCGATATAGCAGCACAGATTTCACCATAGCATTAAAAATCCTTACTTTTAACTTGCTGCTTAGGTTGTTGGAGAAACAAATATTCTTGATTTGCTGGAAGGCTGCTCTTGCTTTTCCGATCCTTATTTTGACATCAGCATTTGTACCATCTTGTTTATCTATCACGCTGCCGAGGTAAAAAAAAAATCATGTTAAGCCTGGTCCCTTTTGGAACTCAGGACGTGTTAGCGCATTTTCGTATTATGTATCAGTACTTATGTACTTATGTTAGATATCAGCATTATGTAGTTATCAGTAATTGTGTTTAGATTTTATACATATTTTTATGAATTTTCTTGTGTAATGAATATACCTGACATTTTTAAATTTAAAAGTCATTTCTTTACATTTTAAAATTTTTACATTTTAAAAAAAAATTATTTTCTCTTTAACCTAACTACAAGTCACCACAAATGATGAAGTAAAACTCTCTAAACTTTTACACATATTTTAATGACGTCAACTAAAAAAAACACTAGCACGATTTCACACCACTCTTGAATGCTTGAAAAACTATGTATTCGACTTCCGGCAATGGCGCCCGTTCCTTGTGCCAGTGTTAACTCTCGATTCGCAAAGTTTTTTGGTAGTTTTAACGGGGTTTTTTAACGGATCGAGTAACTGAGTGTTGATGCACCAATGGCAGGTCAGGACATACAAAAAACATATATACATCATGGGTCTAGGACTTATGGATCCTGTGATCATGGTGATGACAGACAGACGGACAAAACGGGGGCAATAGCGATTTCGACATCTCGAAAATGCGCTAAAAACTGTAACCTCCTAAAGGCTATGGTGGATTAGGGGGAAGGGGGCTGAACAGGCTAAAGCCAGGGGGCCTTGACGGTTTGGGGACCCTCAAACTTTTTATATTTGATGATAAAAGTTTATAAATATATGCACGAACCCTTAAAAATAAAATAAATTAAATAAATGTATATATATTATCTATACAACTGATCGCGATTCAGACCTGATAGTCTTAATAATCGAAAATTTGATTTAATTTGCTCACTTAGAGAACATAGTATAAAACATAGATTATATTTTTAAAATTTCTCATGTTAGACGAGCTCCGCTGGCCGTGTGAAAGAGTATAGACTAGTAATGCAAGCGGTGTCGGGTTCCATTCCCAGCAGTGAAATATAAAAATTTTCTTTTCACACTCCATTGTAACATACCGGCGAACACTTCAAACAGTTATTTCTTCGTGTTCGTTTTTTTCTTCATATTAATATTTAGTTCCAGTCTTATATTAGCTGTTAGCAATCATTTTATTTTAATGGACGCTGGCTGGATAGGGCCCCCGTTTGATTGCAGCCCGGGGCCCCGTGCAGTCTTAACCTGCCACTGCCTCAAGGGCTTTTCCTTCAAACATGATGAGTGATGTACTGGTGGAATTAACCTTGAGGATTTTACTCTCCCATTTGTGTATGTTGAGACCCGTGATAGACAAAGTGGCTGCGACCATGTTTGTTTTCTCCTGCATCTCTTATTTTAAGAGTAACAAGGTCAAAATTCAATGCCACTAATTTAAAAAAATAAAATTCATTTGAGCTACTGGAACAATTGTTTCTTTTGAATGTCTTAAAACAGAAGGCAGATAATTGTTCGGAAATACGACAAACAACAGTCTTGTCCTATTCTTCAAAGTATTTTGCAGATCGGCAAGTATTTAGATAGATAAAACAAAAGTGTGGGGGGGGGGCGCTATGATTTCCAATAATTTAAGATATATGAAAGGGAAAAACAAACAAACTTAACATTCATGCATAATAATTTAATTAACTTATTAAAAAAATATTTATTGCCAATACTGAAAATAATTAACTATAATGATTTGATTAATAAGTGAGATCCACGAAATTAAATTAAATTAAGCGTTTGAAAAGCTCCAAATGTAGTGTTATCCCATTTCAATTATTTTTTTAAAAAAATAATCAATTCATGTATTTGTTGAATTATCCATTTTTTAAAAGTTAAAACGCTGATTCCATTTATATATATATGTGTGTGTGTGTGTGTGTGTGTGTGTGTGTGTGTGTGTGTGTGTGTGTNTAGAATGTAACTTAAGATAAAAAGTGGCCATCCCAGGGGCGGATTAAGACTGCAGGGGGCCCTATCCAGCCAGCGTCCCTTAAAATAAAATGATTGCTAAGACTAAGAGCTAATATAAGACTGTAACTTAATATTAATAATATAAAAAACGGAACACGTAGAAATAACTGTTTGAAGTATTCGCCGGTATGTTATAGTTAAATTAAATTAAATTAAAATTATCACTCATTGTGGGGTTGGGGCCCCTTAATATCGTTTTTTCTCATGTAATATTTTTTTACCTATGACGTGTCAATTGGGGGGGGGGCCGAATATGCTATAGCCGGGGTTGCCCCGGGGCTTTTTTTGGGCCCCAAAACTTTTTATATTTTATAATAAAAGTGTGCAAATGTTTGCACCAACCCTTGAAACTATAATAAATCAAATAAATTAATAATTCTTATCTATTAATCTGATCGCCATTCAGAATCGATCGTCTTAATAATCGAAAAACTTAATTTGAGTGGCTCACTGAGAGAACATATTATAAAATATTGTTTATATTTTAAAAATTTACCCCTTTTGATCAGCTCTGCTGGCCCTGTGGAAGAGTTCAGGTTGTGGTGCAAGCGATGTCGGGATCGATTACCAATGGTTTAATTTTTTTCTTTTTACATTTAATTTTAACATACCGGCAAACACTTCAAACAGTTATTTCTTCGTGTTATTTTTTTCCCTGATTATTATTTTTGGTTGGGAAAGCCGTTCCCATAAAAAATACGAATCATGATCAAGGAATCAATGAAGAATTTATCTTAAGTCTTATATTAGCTGCTAGCAATAATTTTATTTAAATTTAAAGGGACCTTTGCTGGATTAGGCCCCGTTTGATTGCAGCCAGGGCCCCGTTCAGTCTTAATCCGCCCCTGATTTTTAAATCCCTTATATTAACTTCACCGCCGTCTCTTTCTTGGTCGGGGCGGCGCAAAAACAATAGTAAAAAAATGATTCACTTTCCGTCATGCTATCGAGCTGAAATTTTTCACATAGACTCGTGTTACCTAACAAGGCATTGTATCAAAACCTTAGATCGATCGCATGTAGCGTAATAAAATAAATGCTCTTTTAGTTTATCTCAATATAAATGTACGCAGCCGTCTGTATTTGTTGACATCCACCCGCACCCACATCCGTCCCCATTTTAGAGCATTGGGGAGTTAAGTCACTGTCATTTTGTAAATGTTTGTTTTGAATGTAATCAATAATTTTAGTTCTGTCTCATATATAAGGGACTAGCATTTTACCCGCGCTTTGCTGTGGAAATTAGGATTTCAGTTCACGTTGATAAACCGCGTAACACCAATTCAAGATGGTTATACTAAATATATTAACTTCAACGGTTCGGGCTCCTACGTACACAAGAACTTTGTAACTTAAAGATGCGTCTTTTTTTATGTAATCCATATTGGAAAAAAAAGCGAATTTCGACAATCACGAAAGGGGGTACTCAACAACTTTCCAAAGTTTCAAGCTTCTACCTACACGGAAACTTGGAGAATTAGCGTTGATTCAGTTTCATATAGCCTATTTTGGGTGAAGAAAGGTTTTGGGCCATTGACCATCCATGAGTGGAAATTTTAAATATGTATATTATTATTTTTCCTTGTCTACCTACACGGCAAATAGAGAATTATAGATTTTCAATTTTTATTATTATTATTTAAGAAAAAACGTTTTTGGGGCCCCGGCCCCCATGAATGTGTATTTCAAAATTCTTTTACACCGACTTTCGTTGTTAGAGGGTAATTAACAATTTCCCAAAGTTTCATGCTCTTTCATACACGGAAAATACGAGAATAAGTGATGCGTCAGTGTTTAATATACGAAAAACTATATTTGGGCCCCCGGCCCCCTATGAGAGAGAGTTTTAACATTATTTTTAGCAAATTTACGTCGGAAGCGTGTACTCAAAAAGTTTTCACGGTTTCATGCTTCTATCTATACGGGAAACAAGAGAAATAGTGATTTTTAGTTTTTATAAAGCTCCAATAAGGAGAAAAAAACATTTTTGAGGCCCCGGCCACCATATGTGAGAAATTTATCTTTTTTTCAAATTATCGTTGGGAACATATTAGGGAAAAAACTTGTTGGGCCCCCGGCCCCACATGAGCGAGATTTTTTTAAAAATCGCCAATTTTTGTCGTTAGTGGGTACCCAACAACTTCCTAAAATTTCATGCTCCAACCTACACGGGAAGTAGGAGAATTAGTGATGTAGGATAAAACAGTTTTTGGCCCCAGGCCCCACATGAGCGAGATATTTAATATCTTTTTCGCCAATTTTCGTAGTGAGAGGGAACCCACAAACTTCCCAAAGTTTCATGCTTCTACCTAAACAGGAAATAGGAAAAGTGGTGATTTTCAATTTTTGTATAGAGCCCATGTCAGGAAACAATATTTTTGGGCCCCCGGCTCTTCATGAGCAAGATTTTTAATTTTCTTTTCTCCAAATATCGTCATTAGTATGTACCCAATAACTTCCCAAAGTTTCATGTTTCTACCTACACGGGAAGTTGGATAATTAGTGTTGTACGTAAAAACAGTTTTTAAGCCCCCGGCCCCACATGAGCCAGATTTTAAAAAAATACTATTCGCCTTTTTTCGTAGTGAGAAGGTGCTCAACAACTTCCCAAAGTTTCATGCTTCTGCCTACACGGAAAATAGGAAAATTGGTGATTTTAAAACAATTTGGGTCCCCGGCCCCACATGAGCGAGGCTTTTTAAAAAATTCGCCAGTTTACGTCGTGAGAGGGTATCCAACAACTTCCCAAAATTTTATGCTCCTACATACACGGAATGTTGTAGAATTAGTGATAAATCGGTTTTTAATATAAATGTAAGAAAAACTATATTTGGGCTTCCGGCTCCTCATGAGAGGGAGTTTTAACATTTTTGGGGCAGGAGCGTGTACTCCAAACATTTCCAAAGTTTCATATTTCTACCTATACGGGAAATATGAGAATTAGTGATTTTTAATTTTTATATAGCTCATATAAGGAAAAAACGTTTTTGGGGCCCCGGCACCCATGAGTAGGAAATTTATATCGTTTTTTCAAATCATCTTCGAGAGCATGTACTCAAAAAATGTCCAAAGTTTCATGTTTCTACCTACACGTGAAATTGAAAAATTGGTGATTTTCAATTTTTTTAGAACCCGTATAAGGAAAAAATCTTTTTTGGGCCCCCGGCCCCACATGAGTGAGTTTTTTAAAAAATTCTTTTCTCCAATTTTCGTCGATAGTGGGTACCCACTAACTTCCCAAAGTTTTAAACTTCTACATTCACGGAAGTTGGAGAATTAGTGATGTAGGGAAAAAATCGTTTTTGGGGCCCCGTCCCCCATGAGCGAGATTTTAAAAATAAATTCTTTTTTTTTTTTTGCCAATTTTCGTAGTGAGGGGTACCCAACAACTTCCCAAAGTTTCATGCTTTTACATACACGGAAAATAGAAAAATGGGTTATTTTCAATTTTTATAGAGCCCAGATTAGAAAAAAAACTTTTTGGGCCCCCGGCTCCACATAAGGGAAATGTTTAAAATTCTTTTGCTCCAATTTTCTTTGTTTGTTTGTACCAAAAACTTTCCAAAGTTTCATGTTTCCACCTACACGAGAAGTTGGAGAATTAGTGATGTTAGGAAGAAAAAACGTTTTTTGGCCCCCGGCCCCACGTGAGCGAGATTTTAAAAAATTCTTTTCAACAATTTTTGTAGTGAGATGGCACCCAACTTCCCAAATTTTCATGCTTCTACCTACACTGAAAATAGGAAAATTGATGATTTTCAATTTTTATAAAGCCCATATTAGAAAAAAACTGTTTTGCCCCCGGCCCCACATGAGTGAGATTTTTAAAACTATATTTCGTCCATTTTCTTTGTTTTTTTGTACCAACAACTTCCCAAAGTTTCATGCTTATACCTACACGTGAAGTTGGAGAATTAGTGATGTTAGAAAAAAACGTTTTTTGGCCCCGGCCCCACATGAGCAAGATTTTTAAAAATTCATTTTCAACAATTTTCTTAGTGAGAGGGCACCCAACAACTTCCCAAATTTTCATGCTGCTACCTACACTGAAAATAGGCAAATTGATGATTTTCAATTTTTATAGAGCCATTATAAGGAAAAAATCTTTTTTGGCTCCCGGCCCCAAATGAGTGAGATTTTTAAATTTCTTTTTCGCCAATACTTTGTCGTAAAGGGAGTACCCAACAATTTCCCAAAGTTTTATGCTTCTATCTACACGGGAAATTGGAGCGAGATTCTTAAAATTCTTTTTCGCCAATTTTCGTAGTGAGAGGGTACCCAACAACTTCTACCTACACGAAAAGTTGGAGAATTACTGATGAATCAGTCAGTAAGTCAGTCAGTCAGTGAGGGCTGTCCCTTTTATTAGTATAGATTTATTGTCAAAAAACTTTGTTTTAACAGGTTGTATTTGTTAAATATTATTTTATATATTCGTTTGCAAATAAAGTTGGACATTTTAAAACAAACTTACAAGAAGGTTTCTGACATAATTATTTATAAAAAAATTAAGACTCATATTATCTTGGCTTTAAATGTATTTCTTTACTGAGATTTTCAGCTGGTAATACATAAATCCTCCTTCCAGTCTACCCTTTGGCCAATAAATAGTTGCCTGTAAAAAAAAAACCTTTAATACATTTAAACTATAAAGCAGCTGCTAAAATATTATTCAAACAAGGCAAGTATCAGTATAGATTGTAATAAGCTTTGTTTTAAAGGCGCGTCTATAATATAAAAACTCCAAAGTTACTGCTTTTTAAATACTTTTTATTAACTCGTGGCATCTGCTTGATGTCTTGCTAGATTGTTTGCAGAAAAGACTTTGATCGATTTTTAACCCACCCCCGTATGCTAGGGAGCTTAAATTTTGCAGGCAGACTCATGCTGACGATAAAAATTATTTATCAAAATTTCTCTATTTATCTCTATATGGCATATGATTTGTGTGCTAGAATGTCTCGATGCGTATTTTATTGAACAACCTTTTTACTACGTTCCTGTCACGCGGTGCGGTGCGTTTTATATTGACGATACTTTAAAAAAAATATATTCCCGATCTGTAAATGTAAATGCTAGTAATTGCTAGTCTGTCTCGCGATGCGCTCCAAGTTGAACTTGTTTTTATAACCCTTTTCCAGTGATCAATTTGAGCTGACATTTAGCAGGCAGACTATTAATCCTTTATACATGAATATGAAACATTACTACAATTTGGGATTTTCGGATTTACGTACGATTTTACTTATGTCTCGTAAATAAAGGATTTATAATAAAGAACTTTGTTTTCCCAGTTTTGTTAATTAGTACATTATATAACTTTTGAACTTCGATATTTATTTTTAATGTCTTGTACCTAATAATTTTTTGTATCAATCTTTACAGCTTCTTATTCTGTTGGTTTGTATAATTTAGTAAAAATCAAAACATTTTACTTTTCTTATTTCAAAACAATTTGTTTAAAATGTATCTCCTTCAATGTTTTAATTTATAATTTGTTTAATTCTTTTTTTTTCCACAAAACACTAATTTTTTTTTAAAAAAAGATTAATAACAAAAAGTGAAATGATAATAATAATATTATTAATAATACTAATGGTAACAATGACAACAAAACCAACATAAAAATGTATACCCTTCATACACGCCTCCATACATAGCTGTCAAACAATGTACCCGAATTCATCCTATCTACCTGCATATCTAACAACAAACCTACACAACCCCTATATACCTATGTCCCTAAACTCAGTGGCATCGCTAGGGGGTGCTGTGGGGGTGGGCAGCCCTGGGTTTACACCATCAGGGGGGTGACACCAGACCGATAAATTCTATATATTCCCGTTATTTGACATTGGAAAACTCGGAGGAGTTCTATGGGTTAAATCATGATGGGGTGACACCATGAGCTACCGCCCCGGGGTACACCAACCTTAGTGACGCCTCTGTGCCTACGCCTTCGTATCCGAGGTAGCAAACATTTTTCTTCTTTTATATGTTATTGTTATATATTTCTTTTTCACTTAAGTTTTTAATAATAATTTATTTTAACAAAAAAAAAAAAACAAAAAAAAAAANTTTATGAATTTTCTTGTGTAATGAATATACCTGAAAAAAATTTATTTAAAAGTCATTTCTTTACATTTTATAATTTTTTATTTTCTCTTTAATCTAACTACAAGTCACCACAAATGATGAAGTAAAACTCTCTAAACTTTTACACATATTTTAATGACGTCAACTAAAAAAAACACTAATTAATTCTTTTGCACGATTTCACACCACTCTTGAATGCTTGAAAAACTATGTATTCGACTTCCGGCAATGGCGCCCGTTCCTTGTGCCAGTGTTAACTCTCGATTCGCAAAGTTTTTTGGTAGTTTTAACGGGGTTTTTTAACGGATCGAGTAACTGAGTGTTGATGCACCAATGGCAGGTCAGGACATACAAAAAACATATATACATCATGGGTCTAGGACTTATGGATCCTGTGATCATGGTGATGACAGACAGACGGACAAAACGGGGGCAATAGCGATTTCGACATCTCGAAAATGCGCTAAAAAGAGGGGTGATGAATGATAACCAAAGGTCTGTTCGGAAAACAGAAATAAACAATGAATGTCATTCCTTAGTAAAAGGGGCCGTCCATAAATGACGCCACGCTATTTTGGCCGATTTTTACCCCCTCCCCCCTACGTCACGTGTCGTCACAAAATCGTAGACACCCACTCCAATAATACGTCACAAAACTTAGACCTCCCCCCACCCCAACCAAAAGAAAAAAACAAAAAAACAAAAACAAAAAAGTTATTTTCTATTTGAAAATAAGTAGACTATGTTTCAAATCACTTTTTTGTCAATTAAGTATTTATTTAGTGTAGGTCTACATTGTAATATCGTAACACGCGTGAAGCTATGTAGAAGACATTAAATAAGTTGTTAGCCAGTGCTTCTCAAACTTTTTTGTATCAGACGACCGGCAAGAATTTTTCCATTTCACCAGGTACCATTGCATTCTTTTCCCGTTTTGACATGATTTTCTCTATACTGATTTTATAGCAAAATGAGCTCTTACACAGCTTAAAGCCCTTTAAGATTAAGTGTGAATTCGGCTTGTTTTATATCTTACATTTTAAAAAAATAATTAGTTGCCAATGCATAGCAAGACAGCTTACGAACAATGCAGCGGTAATGTCAAAAACCATTTGATGTGATTAACTTTCGCGATTAGGCTCGCGAATGTGACTATTGATATTACAAGGATCATTGCATTGTTGATAGACCTAAAACATATAGTTACAAGACAATTGCTCAAATTGATTTCGATCCCCTAATGACAGTTTTCCTGCTGAGTATATGCAAATCAAAAGCATTTGATCTAAAAATCACATTGATATCACATCTAATGTTGTCTAAAAATTATTAGGTATGCGCTGGAAACGGAAAATGGCCAATACTGTACGAACCGCACATTTGTGCAGGAAATTAGAGTGTAATCTTGTGCGTCGCAAAATAAAGTAATTCCTGCAAGTTGAGGACTGAAAAAACTATGACATTATTAAAATATCAAATAGTATCATAACTTTTTACTCCGAAGCTCACAATTTTTGTTGTTGTTGTTTCAATTCTTCTTCTTTTTTTCATGATTTGACTTACGTCACACAACAGTTGTAAATATAATGTCACCAATGGACGAGGCGTGTTTAAATTGTTGCATTCTCTTGTGGAATTTATAAACTAATGAAAAATACATGGCTACCGCTATCGGTCTTTTTAACCAAGTGGTCGGTAAACAGCGATAAATTATCTCATTTGGGTAAAAAGGGAACTCTTGGGGGTAATGCTGAATCATTGTGGGCATAGATAATTGCTAGAATCTACTACTTTTGGGTTAACAGTAATGTTAACATAAATGTTTATAACTTTAATATTTAGGTATCCTATTGAACCGGTTCGTTTTTTAAACCGTTCAACCGGCCTTGAAAAAACGAAATGTGTTAACATCCTTAGATTATATTATATTTTAATGCATACAAATTAAACATTGACTATATATCATTACTGTTAACTTATTTGTTTATTTAAAAAATCATTTTAAATAATATTTTTAAAATGTTTGTTTTTTTTAAATCCCTCAATGGACTGACGGGCGTCCCTTAAGAAAGAAGTCGGCGAACAGGGGCCTTGGGTCAAAAGGGAATTTTTGGGGGTAATGCAGACTCATTTGGGACGTATAACATCTACTCCACTCCAAAATACCACATGTGTTCGTGTACGCTTGGAACATATGCCCACTATTGAACCGGTTCCTTGGACAACTATGTAGATTTCTTACCTACGTACTATACGAAGACACCTAAGTCTACCCTACTTTCATTTATATTGACCTGAGTGACAATAATCTTAATCCACGTGACTTAAATGTATCAAGTTTACTGTCTTTCATATTTAAAATTAATGACTTAAAAACTGAGCTCAGAAGAAAAGTTGTCCTCTCGAATTGCGATGTCAAGAATTTGATGCATTCAATAAAGTTAATAATTACTTTTGACCAATTGTAAATGTACACATTTATCATTATATTTAGAATGGTCAGAGGAGTTTGACAAAAAACCAATAGAAAAATTATATCAACCTTAAAACGTTTATAATTGTATCAAATAGATCCCCCCAATGGATATTTCGTGTCGTTTTGACTTAAAATATCTACATCTTATCATATTCAGATGATTTTGAGACACTTATTCTGTTTGTAAAACTCACCAGTTGCAGTTTGGGGGGGGGGGGGATAACCAACCAAAAAAGAAGTTCTCGGTAGACTCCTGCCACGAGTGAACCAAACGAAGCTGCGGTTACATCACAAGTGCTTTGATGTCAACATCAAACGACACAGGCTAACAATTTCGTATGTTCTCGTGTGTTTTCTCAAACTTAAGAATTATATTTATATTTAATTTTCTCGTCTTGATAACTTACGCCAACCGGCGTCTGATGGCCTATCGACCGGCACTTTGAGAACCACTTATTCAAAAAAAGTCTTTAAATAAATTTTAACTTACCAAATATTTCAGTGGAAGTTTTATTTAAAGTTACCATTTGAATGTGACGTCACATTTCTTCAACCCCCCTCCCTCCCCTACGTCATGCATCGTCGCAAAAGTGAGACCCCCCCCCCTTTTTTTTTAGGTGCGTGACGTCATTTATGGACGGCCCCAAACAGAAACATTGAAGTTGTAGATATTGGATTCTATCATGAAGTGGAACGTTTCATAAATATAGTCTATTTATGAAAATTAGGGCTGCGGAAATTATCGATTAATTTCTAGATTGATCGGTAAAAGATTTTATCGATTAAAATTATTTTAATCGATAAAATAGCGAATAAAATAATTGCAATTTTTTTAAATCATATTACCGATTTATCAATTTAAAAAATTAATTATGAATAATTAAAAATAGTTGCTTTTTACGTACAAACTTGTCTATTAAAAAGTAAAGGTTTTTAAAGTGTAAACTTTCATATAAGCTGTTTTATAAGGAAAATGATATTAACAATTAAACATTGTTTTAACTTAATTAACAGTAACACAACATTACAATAAATTAAACTACTTATAGCTAAAACAAATGTGAATTGCCTGTTTTTTGTTATTTAACTTGAAATCTTCAGTTTAATGACGTCATACGTCTTATTTTTAGATTTAATAAAAATTATCGATTAATTATTCGGTAATTTTTCAAATGTTAACGATTAATTTTAAATTAATCGATAACAGCCCCAATGAAAATAGTCTTAGTTTATTTTGTATGGGGATTTCTTTAAAATATTTTCGTTTTGTTTTGCTGTTTATGGATAAATTAGCATTTAATCTTTAAATATTGTTAGCGTGTCAAACACCATATGCCATATTGTGTTTGATTCCAAATACCATTCTTTGCTAAGCAGGCTCTATAGCTATAACTTAGGCCTATCTTGCATGTTTTTAAATTACATTTGTACCTTATTGAGTTTTTTAGTTTACTTCCGTAGTGCTCTTAATTGCACGTAAAATTGTCTCAATATTATAAAATAAAATTGTAATATTTAAATTAACTGTAGATCTATGTTAAATGCTCAATAGTAAATTCATGGCAAAATGTTATATTTTGCAACTAAATATCCTACCTTAAAATATTTAAGGAAGAACACTTCAGTTGCAAAGCGAGGATACATTTCTAGTATACATATATAAATTCATATACACACAGAAAAACACACAGACAGTTATACAAACAGGGAAAACACACACACACATACATAAATACATATATTCACAAATATAAGCACTTACGCACAGGCGCCCACACTCACCCCCACGCCAACAACAACACAACCATATCCATATACACACACAATCACGCACACATGTATGCTTAAGCACTTACGTACCTACACACATACATAGATACACACATTTATTTGCATAACTACTCTTCTAAAAACATACAAACCTGCGCACATTCGTTTATTTTCAATCAAAAATAAATAAATAAAAACTTCTTTAAATTTTTTAATTATTTTTATTTATTTTTTATTTTTTATTTTTTTAAAACATTTTGAACTCAAAATGTAACTTGTGATTTAATGTTGTCAATTCCAAATAATTATTCAGGTTTTCGCGATCTGTTTACTACATCTCGGCCAACCACGACGGAAATGTTTTCTCTTATCAGTCACTGCCGGTAAAACCGTTGCCTATTTTAAAATTCGTTATGCGCGTCTCTTAGGACTGGACCACAGTGAACCAGATGTACCTTTCGAGGATTCCACTGAAAATATATTTGGCAACTGGACACAGTGCGGGAGGCCTGCCATCGATGTTAACGAAGCCATAATAAACGGCCATGATGCCCCGGAGAAAGCCTGGCCATGGCAAGTGTGTATCTTTTCAAGGAAAACTGACAACCAGACATCTATATGTGGCGGTTCCCTTATTTCAGACTCTTGGGTGTTGACCGCGGCCCACTGCACCCTCGGCATTGAGATGTTGCTACTGCTTGGTATAACGGATCTGACCACGATAAAGAAAAATGTTTCTACAACACAAGTTCGGCGACCTGCAAAGATCATCGCACACAAAAGATTCAGATTCCACCATAATGATGACATCGCTTTAGTTAAGCTGGACACACCGGCCGAATTCACTGAGTACGTCCAGCCCATCTGTCTGCCCAAACCAGGACAAACATTTGAGGATGGTGAGGATGGAGAATGCTATACGACTGGTTGGGGCTTTTCGAACTCTGCCCAGCCGATGACTCTGTTGCTTCAGCAAGCCAAAATTAACATCATGCCACAAAGCCTTTGCATATTCAGTTGTTCCTTGATGAAGGGGTATCAAGATTGGCGAAATTTGTGTTTGGATCAGAATGATGAAAATAGCGGAACTTGTCATGGGGATTCTGGCTGTCCTCTTGCCTGTAAAGTTGATGGGAGATTTATACTTGCAGGTGTAACGCAAAGTGGTCCCGGCAACAATAATTGCTCTCATCCCATTATGCCTGCTATAGACGTCAGGGTAACGGCATATTTGGAGTGGATTGCGTTTACAGTCAAGCAAAATGAACAATGAACATTTTACACCTCCTAGAAATAATGGAATTATATTTTGTTTTGTTTATATTTTGTTTCTTTACTATTACTAATATAACGTTAATTCTCTAACATCATCGCAGTTTACATTACCTTGACATTGTTAAAATAGCGATATTATAAACAAGAGTTATTTTTGAAAAGTTAATATTATTATTATAATTATTATCGAAAAAGGACTCATTGTGTCTTATCGACGCTTTTTTCACTAATCAATTTTTAGTTGTTGTTTTTTTAATTTAGTTTTTAAAATAAAATTTTAAAATAATTTTTTGGTGTAGTTTTAATTTTATTTATCTTCATTACTTATGTAGGATTTGATGATGGGGATTTAAATCAAATTTAACAATACATGTTTTACTGCTATGGCGTTAGAATAATGAGAGGGAGGAAGCACACGTTTGAAAAGCAAAGCTACTAGAAACTAGGCTAGTACCTAGAGATTTGGGAGAGCTTGGTTTTCTTTTCTTTTGTTCTGTACAGCCAGTGTTTTTCTCAAATTTCAAAACTTGCCTATCTCTTTCCTTTCACCATTTCTCCCTCTCTCGTCTTCGTTTAGAATACACGATATTTTATGTAATTTGTGATCCGAAACATAACAAACATTTGAATATTTAGGCTTGGGCACTTCGTAAACCGAGGTAAAACAGTGTATAAAACTAAAAGCCTTAACTCCACTATTCTATAACTCTCTTTGCAGATAAAAAGTTTAACATTTTAAAGGTTTATTCTTTGAGGCACAATTAAAATAGTCAAGTCTTTACAAAATATACTGGTTTGGGACGGGGAAATGGGGGGGGGGGAAATTTAACAAATGAAAACTCACTCACCCATAATTCTCCGATCATCTGTGTTAATGGCAGGATGGCATTGGCTAGTCTTATACCTGAAACCTTGCTTTAAAAATACAATCAAGTTTGAATGTCGCACAATTTATAATTCGGAGCCGTTGTCCTAAAATGTCTATCTTTTCTTATATTATATGGGAAATGGAAAGGCTATACTAAAACAAGAAAAACAAACTTATCACTAATTGTTTCACTTTTGGTGTTAATAGAAACCGGGACTTACCAGTTACCAACCTCATTCTTGGATGGCTTACAGGCATCGAGCAGGTTTGAAATTAGTTCAATCTACCATTTTAGAGAATCTACTTCAAAGAATAAAGCAACAAAAATTAAGATTTGTAAACCATGGCAGAGAATGGTGCAATCCCTGATGAGTCTGCATAAAATATAGAATTATGATGTGATCCAGTGGCGTCGCTAGGGGTGCGGAGGGGCGGGCCGCCCCGGGTGACACCATCGGGGGGGGGGGTGACACCACACTGTAAAATTCTATATATTCCCGTTATTTAACACTGGAAAACACGGAGGAGTTCTATGAATTAAATCATGAGGGGGTGACACCATGAGCTACCGCCCCGGGTGACACCATGAGCTACCACCCCGGGTGACACCAACCCTAGTGACGCCTCTGATGTGATCTAAGTTAAGATGAGAGGTTATACTTGGTAGAAAAGGGCCTATTTGAAACATCAAAGAAGCTTTTAAAAACCATGATGCATACTGCTTTTTAAAATTAATCATTTAAAAAACATGATATTTCCAAAACAAATGGGGCTAATGGTAAAAACTATTGCAGAGAATGAAAAGTAAATTTGCCTACAACTGGTCATGTGTTCTGTTTCTTGCGTAAATCTTTTCAAATTAGTCTACATAAGGGGTCTCCAAACGTTTCTGTGAAGGGCCGCATTAACTCTCAAAAATCAGTTTAGGGGCCGACTACTAGCTACCGACTACTAAGTTTTGTGGTAGACCGCAGTTAAAAATAGTAACATTTTTCGGATATTAAAAGGTCTCCAGGGGGCGGATGAAAGGGCCTCGCGGGCCGTAGTTTGGAGACCCTTGGTCTACACATTTATCATCCGTTGGGTTTTGTGATTGGCGCAACAACTATTTAGTTCAAAGTCGTGTTAAATCTGTAGACCATAGTCATCGAACAGCTCCAGTCATATAATCTTACAAGGGTAAGACAAAATAAGTGCTGCCATTGGCCCTTACGAGGACCTTACGGGGGGAAATGCCTTAAAATATATTCAGCAGTATATATTGGAAAATTCTTTACACAACATTATAATTTTGCTAAGATTTTTTTCAACCAATACTATCAGTGTATATAGTACGGAGAGGAGCTTCTCCAAACTGAAGTTGAAAAAGAAATTATATTCTTTCCAAAATCTTGCAATATTTCCATAGAGTTAGAACAAGATATTACAAATAATTTAAATTTTGATAACATAATAAATGATTTTTCTACTATGAAAGTTAGGTAAGTAAGTAAATGTATAAATATGTTTGCATACTGATGTATACAATTTATTTGTTTATAAAAAAATCACATTTATAAATAAAAAATAAAAGCATATTTATTGTTAATGTTTTTGGGTTGTAAATTTGGAATATGTTTTGGCTCATTTGGAGACCTCAATAACTTTCTTGTGGCCTTCAAAAAAATATATCTAGTATTTTTATAATAATGTTTATTTATAGGTAAATCATCTTATGTGGTCTCTTCTTTTACTGCTTACCTAAAAAGGGCATGGAAAGGTAAAAATGTTCCTTACCTGTTACAATGTACTTCGTTTCATTTACAATTATTTATTCATATTTAATAATTTATCTTTATGAAAACATCATACGATTGACTGGAGGAGCCGTCCATAAATGACGTTACGCGACTTTGGCTGTTTTATCACCTTGCCCTTTTGTCATACGTCGTCACGAAAGCTTAGACCCCTTCCTCAATGCTACGTCACAAAGATCCCCCCTCCCATAATAGCGTATTTTCTATAAGAAAATGAACATATTTTTTCCCCATTTAAATATCTTTTAGTGTAAGGCTGCTCTCTAATATTGCAACTTGCGTGAAGCCATGTAAAACGTAATTTTAAAAAATGTTGGGTAATCATATATTTAAGTAGAATTTTTATTTAAAGTTTCACGTTTTCAATGACTTCAAATGTGTGACTCCTATCTCCCCACCCTGGTGCGTGACGTCATCAATGAACTGAACTGATCTGAACTGTCCCTTAACCCGACGCTGGGTCTTTGGGGCACCATTTTGAGCTGCGCACTATCTCATGCCATGTGTCACGGTTCTGAGCTGCCTTCTGGGAATCGCTAAATGACAGGCCGGTTCACTCTTTGATATTGTCCTCCCAACTCTTCCTTAGTCTGCCTCTTTTTCTTCTTCCCTTGACTGTGCCTTGCAATATCGTCTTTGAGAGACCTCCAGATCTTGTCACGTGTTCGTACCATCGTAATTTCCTCTTTGTAATTGAGGTGAGAAAGTCCTTGTAAGGGCCAATGGAAGCACTTATTTTGTCGCGGACCGCTTCGTTCGTGATGTGCGCCATGTAGGAGATGTTTAGTACCTTTCGAAAACATCTCATCTCTAGCGCTTTAATTCTTTTTTGAAGGTCTGCGGTAAGCGTCCAAGCCTCACAACCATACAGGAAGACTGACATCGCCAGAGAGCGCATTAGTCGAATCTTTGATTTCCAGGAGAGCTCCTTGCTTTGCCAGATGTGTTTAAGTTTGCTTAATGATGCAGTTGTTTGGGCCATTCTGGCAAGAATTTCTGGCTTTGAGCCTTCATCGGATATTATAGCCCCTAGATATTTAAAGGTAGGGACCTCCTCGAAATTTTGCTCGTTTATCCGTATTTCACTTGTGAATTTATTGTTTGCCATGACCTTGGTCTTATCTGCAATGATTTCCATGCCATAGGCCTTTGATGTCTTCTCTAGCTCTGCAAGGAATTCTTTTAGTTCGTCCTCACTGCCAACTAGGCCGTTTATGTGCGGCCCCTAAAAGGACGGCAAAAGCTCTAGCCACGCCACTGGTCGATGGTGTGAAAAGCAACACTAAGATATAAGAGTAAGAGGACCAATATAAAGATTTTCCCACTGTCTAGTGCGAGTAGGAAGTCATTTGTTACCTTTAACAGGGTGGTCTATGTGCTGTGAGAAGGCGTGTAGACCGACTGATTGGGACTTAGAAGAGTGTTGTCGTTAAGATAAGAAAAAGGTTGTTTTAAGACAAGTTTTTCAATGACCTTAAATTCAAATGAAATATTGGATAAGGGTCGATAGTTGTATACATTATTTTGATCTAACCCTTGCTTTTTCAGCAAGGGTTTTATTACAGCAGATTTACATAACTTTGGAAAAGTACCAGATGTTTAATGTTGGGAGTAAAAGTAAAAGATCTAATGACTCAACAACTAATGGGGTGAGGAGTGGATCAAGAAAACATGACCTTGGTTTAGATTTTAGAATAACAGCTTTGACCTCATTTTCGGTGACAGGCTGGAACATGTCAAAGCTTGACCTCACAGCAAAAGAGGAGGATACATTGCGTGGCGGTAATATCGTTCTGTCAAGCTCAGCCCTAATTTCGGCAATTTTGTTTGTAAAAAAAAATTGAAGATGGATATCAATTTCTATACCCAAAGTATGCATGCATACCAAAGGAAATAATTTTGAGCACTAGAACGTGGTCTGGGTTTTTGAGGGTTAAAATATTAAGAGACAAGTTCAGTATCAAAAAATGTACCTATGCCTGTGATTGATGCATCCTCAAAATCCTCCCATAATTTACGAAATATTACTTTTTAAATTCAAACCCCGTAATTTATGTAAGTGTAAGTAATTTCTGTAAATGATTTTTAGAGTATTTAAATTTAAAGAGTATTAATAAATGATTAAATAGGGGAGCTCAATCTTAAATAAATAAAAAGGGAACTAACTCATGTCAGTAAACAATGATACTCGATGGTCAATAAATAGTTAACAGTAATACTAATAGTCAAATTATAATCCTTCTACTTCTATTCCGTCAAGTGGAATTCAGCCGCTAAAATGGATCATATATTAATGAAACTAATAATTGAAATGCAGGGAATAAAATTTGGGCGAGACTGCAATCCGTCAATCAGGCTTATAGTTATAGATTAGTAAATGACAATTTCAATTTAGTCAATTATGACTAATTATGACAATTATTCAATTATGTATTTTTAAATTATTATTATTAATTTAGTATGAGTATGAGCATGAGTCAATAGTATAAGTCACAGACTATGACTATGGCAGACTATGGGTCTATTACTATGACTACAATGAGTATGAATCATACCATGAGTATGAGTCTATGACTATGTAAATGTATGAGTCGAGTCATTCCAAGTACTGTGAGTTATGAGTCAGAGTCATGAGTCATAGCATCCACAATGTCATAGTCTCATAGTCATAGTCATAGGAGAGTGAGTAGTGAGCCTGTTCCAAAACAAAAATAAAAATTAGTAAAAGTAAAAGCCTTCCTCAATGACCTCAAGTTCAAGGAACAAATATTCTATTATATAGTACACAAATAAAACAAATTGAAATAAAGACTTGACTTAGCTGTATTAGCCGTAGCTGCAGTGAAATCCTAAGAGGAAATGAGAGCAATTAACCATTGAATCGACCATTGCCCTCATTTCCTCTTTGACTTTGGATTTCACTGCAGTGTCTGCAGCTAAGTTTTTATTTCTACTTGTTTGTTAAGGTCAGTTAAGGAAGGCTCTTTTTGTCGAACATGAACGTTCGTTGTTTTGTTGCGATCTGTCAGGCTCACTAATCACTCATACCCTGTTTACATAATATTCATTTACTAATTGAAATGCGCAAGTTTTCACAATAAAATTAAAATTTACGCGTAATAATTAGTAATAATATACCTTTAAGACTGCACTTGTAACTTTTACAAGTACAAGCCATTATAAGCTTAAAAAGAAACGTTAACTTTTTTTGTCTTAACTTTAAATGTAATTAAATTGCGTTATTTATTTGTGTGGAGCTTGATCCTGCAACTCTCCTGAACCATACCAGATAGAGGATACAGGTCTTTTGCAATTATGGATATGTTAAGGAGGTCTCAAGAATGTGCAAAGGCCAAAAAAAATACCTCAAAGGTTTACTGGATTTCCTGAAAAATCCAAAAATCTTTTGAAAGGATTGTTTTGTTTCAAAATTAGATAAAGCAAAGAGTGCTGTGCGATTTGAAATGACTTTAAATTTAATCTAGAATGATAATTAATGGGGTTTTCCCGCTTTGTGAATGTTAATGTTAGACTTTTGCATGTTGTGCATTATTTTGTTTTGACACATTCTTTGTGTGATGTAGGTGAGTTGTTTAGTTTCTGAATTATTGATTTGAAATGACTTTTAATATAATCTAGAATGATTTCACTTGAATCAAAAAAAAGGAAATTCCTTTTGGAAATTCTTTTGACTTTTTATTACTTGTTTCTTTTAATGGGTTATTCCTGTGTGTGTCTTAAATTTAAACAACATTGTGAACTGTATCATATTGTATGAATTTTTAGAGTGTTGATTTAGTGTGTAGAATTGTAATGCCTGAGCCTGAACATACATTTTGTTCAGTTTCCTCAGCCTTTGACCAGCAAAGTGCACATCCTTTTCTTGCCCCTCTGTCTTTGTATTGCCTTAAATTGATGAGACTGGTGTCCATCCTGCTACATTTTTTCAGGTATTTTATTCCTGGTATCTGAAGGGCATTTGCTCTAATTAAAATCTAGTCTCAAAATATCTGGTGGCCTCACCAAGAACCATTATGCCCCTGGCAACGTATTTGTATTTGAGCATGCAGTGGGGAATGTCATGAAGTCCCTTGTTACATATTTCTTTACTTGTCTCTCCTCCTTGTTTTTCCTTGTCCAGTGCCCCTGTGACCCTCACTAAAAGCAGCCTGGAAGCAGTATCCTCTTTTTTCTATTAATCCACATTCTAATTTAAATTTGGAACAAGAGAAGCTTTCTACAGTCTGAAATGCTTCAAGAATAAAGAGTCACCAGAACTAAAAAAACTGCATTGTCTGTAGTGACAAAATCTGTGGTGTTTATATACAATATGACAAAGAAAGCAATAGTAAGCTACCTCAAACTTTAATTTTTTTTAAAATATGTCATAGGTTATCTTTTCTCTTTTTTGTGACATTCACAGATTGAATGCTTAGAGAGTCTGGAAATGCAAATCTCTAACAGTGAATAACTCTCATTATATTTTCCTAGTATGTTAATTTCAAAAATTTTTTACAACTAACATGCAGGGGAAATAAAATGATAGACAGCATTAGTCACTGTTAAAGATTTCCAAGTAAGACACTTATTAAAATTGCACTGGATTGTATTTTTTTTTTTTTTTACAGTTAAACTGTCATTAGCTGACCAGTCTGCCTTGTTCCAATGTGCCGCTTTTTTCTTCAAAAAGAGCTATTGAGTGACATCATTTAAAATGATGATGTTTGAAGTAAAATTTTAATCCTTTGATGAAAATTTCTATAAATGATTCTAGGATCTAAAGTTCTAATCAAATATTCAAGCGACATAAATTTCATCAAACTCAATAGACTTTTCATCAAGAAAAAATCAAAATGACTACTAAGGTAATATACAGGCCAGCAAAGCTTGGTATTGAGATAAGAGGAATTGATCTGTTATCACCTCTGGGCAAAGAGGTCATAGACAAAATAAAAAATGATCTTTACCAGCATAGACTTCTGATATTCAAGAATCAGGGTATAATCAGTGGAGAAGACCATGTCAAAATAAGTCAGTGGTTTGGAGAGTTAGAATCAACATTTTACAAGCATCCAAAGTCACCTCACCCTGATGTGTTTAGAGTTTCAAATGATGAGTATGAAGGATGCAGGAATGTTGGAAGAACTGGATGGCATATTGATGGCTCCTTCATGGAAAAACCGTTCAACTTTGCCCTGTATCACATGGTATCAGTTCCAAAAATCGGCTGTACAGGTAAGAAATTTTAACGTGTTAATGATTATTGGATGCATTTGCATGAATTTTTGTCTCAAACACAATGAAAATAAATATTTGAAGGTCATCTGGTTTTGTTAATAAATTTATTGATTTATAAATTTATTTATTGAAACAATATACTGTTAACATTCACCCAATTTTTAGAATTATTAATGTTTACACAATTTTTAATTACAACCATCAGTCTTTTTACCACGTTTTTATTAGTTTGCTTTCTTGTCTGTCCGGGGCAAAAATTGAATTCCTTTTTTGAGCCACTTCTGATCATCCAATTTTGATGAAATTTTGCATGCATACTTGATTCACATGACAATTTAATATTTCATTAATTATAGTACTCAATTCTACTTAATTATAGTAATTATACTAAAAATAAAGATGTATGACGTCATTAACATGAAAATTTCAAGGGAAGTAACATAACCAGGGAATTTTCATTTTTTTTAGTTATTCTTAGTTTGCTTTCTTGACAATTTAATATTTCATTAATTATAGTACTCAATTCTACTTAATTATAGTAGAATTAAATTCTATTTTTCCTTATATGGAATAACTAATCAAATGTCAATGATTTCTTGTGTTTTCCGGAAAATGTTTCGTTAAGCAGGCATGTAAATCTCAACAGACAATTTATGGGATTAGATTGTCTGTTTTGAAATTGATTATATGTTTAATATTTAAATGTGATCTAAATATAATAGCTTAGATTAATAATTTATATATATAAAAGCTTTTTAAAACACCACGTTTTTCATTTGAACTAAAAAGTATAAAATAAAAATATTTAAAAAAAAGTTTTAAAGATACCACGTTTTGTGAACTAAAAAGAAGAAAATAAATTTTTTCTTGGGCTATGTTGGAACTTCCCTTCCCCTGGGCTGAGCCAGAACTGTTTTGTTGGATACACATTGTGGACATTTTGTACATACACATTCTTACACACCAAAATATTTTCGAACTAAAAACGTCGGGCGCATTCGGCTGAAATTTGGTCTATTAATGCTATTACATTAAACTTTTCAGTTTCAAATTCCTCCACAGTCTATATATGATACTTCATTTAATTTCAGCCGAATGCGCCCCACGTTTTTAGTTCGAAAATATTTTGGTGTATGTACAAAATGTCCACAATGTGCATCCAACAAAACAGTTCTGGCTCAGCCCAGGGGAAGGGAAGTTCCAACATAGCCCAAGAAAAAATTTATTTTCTTCTTTTTAGTTCACAAAACGTGGTATCTTTAAAACTTTTTTAAAAATATTTTTATTTCTGTTAGTTTCACTGTGGGAAAGTAAAAATTGTCATTTGAGTTTAGCAATGTTTTGTTACGTGAGATGCAACTAAAGATTTGGTCATTTTGTTTTACCCATTGGGGCCTTCGGCTTCCTATTCACTAGGTTAGGAAAAGCAGATTAAGTTTGCAATTTCATTTTTAACAAGAAGATGTAGTGAAAGACATGTAAAGCTATATATTATATAGGGAGGCTTGATGGAAATGGAAGTCTAGGATGCATATTGTTTTACTCTTTTGTATTTATATTTTTTGGTTACAAATTATTATGAATAAATGAATAATTTAGATCATTTTATCCAGCCTTTATTGGTTTCAAGGAGCTTCTCATGTCTATATCACCTGAAAAAAGAGCATCTTGGGATAGGTTATGGATGGTAGGAAATGGACATGACGTCATTCACCCTTTGATTTACACTCATCCTGAAACTAAGGAACAGGTGAGAAAATACTGAAATTAAATATTGAGAACTTTTTTTGCTTAAAAATTATACATATTAGTGGAACCTCTCATAACGAGCACAAAAAATGTGAAAAAGTTTCTCCTTTTTAACGAGTGGCATTTGGAATAACTACTTCCACAGAAAGGGTAAGTAACTTTTTCCTGATATTCATTTGTGAGCCGGGACTTCCGCGCCAATGCATAATTAATTTTTTTGTTGTGTTTATCACTGTGTCTTGTAGTGTTTTACCATTATTATTTGGTATTCGGACAGTATTCGTAATTTTTTTAATTTGCAAAGTGCTATAACTTGTGCTAAAATTTCTTTAATGTTTCGCTTAATGGGTAATATTCTAAAATGATTTATGCCTGTTATGAAACGTTCCACTTTATTTTTAGTTTTAAAAAAATTTAAAATCCCTTAAAATCATTACTGAGAATTTATTTGCAGGTCATGTGTTTCCATTTAGGAATGATCAAATGCTTTATTTGGGACTATGGGTCTCAAAATCAACAAATGACTGATGATGATGAAACTAGGCAAATCTTTCAGGATATTCATGATGAAATAGTCAAAGAAAATGAATGGCTTGTTTATGAGCATCACGTAAGATACATTTCTGAATTTAATACATACATGCAGACCTGATATTTTAATGCATTTCACAGACCTTAAATTTTAATATATTTCTGCATTCTTAGAAAACATAAATGAGTAATTTATGAGCGGAAAAATTTAATTACTTACTAAATAGATAATTTATTAAAATAACCAATTAATTGTGTGTTTTTTTCTGTTTTCCCAGTGGGAGAGGGGAGATTTCATAATCTCTGACAACAGAGCAGTTGCCCATGAAGCTACTCCAGAGACACAATATCCGGTATCAATGGTTGGCCTTCGCGTGCTGCACCGGACAACAGTTGCTGGGACAACAAAACCATCAAAATGAACAAATAATTTAACTTGGTTTTGGGCTGACATAGTTATAAAACCGTCTTTATAACTTTATATAGTTTCAAAACCAACTGTCCTTATAATTCTTCTGCTTACTTGTTTACTGACTGCTAGGTGTCATAATCACATTTACAAAACTATATTTTTTGGTTAGTCTCTAAATTATGATACTTTAATAAAATTTGTTGCGTCATGTAAGGACATTCAAAATCCAAAAGTATAAACATTCCAAATATACTTGTCTTTTCAAATTATTTATTTAAAAAACAATACCTGTGTTGAATTACTTATTTATTATTATTAATTATTTATCAAAATGTTAATACTAAGGTAAAGTTTAATTTAAATACAAATACTAATAAGTATTAATATTAACAGTTAAGCCTCAGAGGAATTCACTTCTCTTTAAATTTAAAATTGTTTTTTTGGCTCATTTGCTTTAAATATTTCTAAAACAGCTCCAGTAAATGCCAACACTTTTTATAATTTATCAATGTTGTTTTAAGATTGGGACATTTTTATGAGCAATGTTTTGTGTAAAACAAAATCCTGCTTGTTAAGTCAAACTGTTTTGATATTTATTTATATAAAATACATTGTATAAAGATTTTTCTTGAAGTAGGTTGAAGCTAATCAAAATTAATTATTTTCAAATACTTTTCTTTACTGTTCCGTGGAAAATTTTCTTTGCCATAAAGATAGATGAATTTTTTCTCTTAGTCAAGCTTTAAAATCTAAAGCTTGTTAATTAAAATAATAACATCCAATAAATTTTTCTGTTAGTTGGAGTAAAGCTGATTAGACTGAAATGCTATATTATTTTCAAAGTTTCAATGATAATTGATAATTTATATGAAAAAAACCCCAAACATTTCCATTTGCTGAAGAGGTTATAATATTCTTTTCATTGTCCTGTCTTTCTATTTAAAGCTTAAGTTTTTGTTCCTCTATTTTCTTCAAAACTTGAGCTATTTAACATTGCTATTTTTTATAACTGTGGAAAGTTATTTTGTCTTTCATTGTTACATTTTTTTAAAAAAAGGAATAAATAATTGATTGTTTAAAAGTGAAGTAGACCTGATGGCAATGTGACAATGCCAGTTTTAAAATAATGTATTTATATGAATGGTAAGCCACCAATAATAATTTACAATCTTTGCTTGTGTTTTTCTGAATATTTATTGAGTTCAACATTATGTATATTACAATTTTTTTAACAATAACTTTAATGATTCAAATTGAAATTGGTAATCCATCAACTCACTCTCAAATTGTATCATCAATTTATATATTTTTTTGCATCAAAACAATGTAGCTTCAAGTCATTAATTCAGAGAAGAAAATTGAAAATGTATCAGAATATAGAATATTATTGTTTTCATTCATCAAAAAGTAAGAATGATTTTTATCTTGTAAATTTACCAGTTTCTGTCCATACAAATACAAACCAAATTAGCCTGTTATTTACAATCTAAGAATTAGGTCAGTGAATTATATTTAACAAAAGCTTTGTCATAGATTCTGTACTGCTTTTGAGCAATAAAATGTTTGATCAGTGCAATATTTAAGAAGTACTAACTATCACTTTTTTTTTCCTTTGTAATTTCTGTTTTACTAGCATCATGTAGATATGTTTTGGATGGCATTACAATTCTATAGAAAATTACTAATTACAACAAGCTTTGAAAATAGTTGATATTTCTCTATATCAGGGTTCTCCAAACTACAGCCCGCGGGCAAGATCCGGCCTGCAAGGCCCTCTCAAACGGCCCCTAGAGACCTTTTAATCTCAGGGAAAAAATAATACTTTACCTTTAGTTTTCCACAAAACTTAGTAGTTGGGGGTTAATAGTCGGCCCCCATACTGCTATTTGACAGTTAATGCGGCCCTTAGGCAGAAAAGTTTGGAGACCCCTGCTCTATAAGATCACAGAATGAAAAAATCATGTTAAGCCTGGTACCTATTGGAATTCAGGACGTGTTAGCGCATTTTCGTATTATGTATCAGTACTTATGTTAGATATCAGAATTATGTAGTCATCAGTAATTGTGTTTAGATTTTAGACATATTTTTATGAATTTTCTTGTGTAATGAATATACCTGACATTTTTTTATTTAAAAGTTATTTCTTTACATTTAAAAAAAAAATTTTTTTCTCTTTAATCCAACTACAAGTCACCACAAATGATGACGTAAAACTCTCTAAACTTTTACACATATTCTAATGACGTCAACTAAAAAAAAAAACTAATTATTTTGCACCCTTTCGCACAACTCTTCAATGCTTGAAGAATTGTGCATTCGACTTCCGGCAAAGGCGGCCGTTCCCTGCGCTAGTGTTACCTCTCGATTCGAAATATTTTTTGGTAGTTTTAACGGGGTTTTTAAACCGATCGAGTAACTGAGTGTTGATGCACAAATGGCAGGTCAGGACATACAAAAAACATGTATACATCATGGGTCTAGGACTTATGGATGCTGTGATCAAGGGTGATGACAGACGGACGGACGGACAAAACGGGTGCAATAGCGATTTCGACATCTCGAAAATGCGCTAAAAATGATTGAAACCTGTCAAAGTCTCCACAAAAAGTCACAAAGTTTATACATTACACTACACCAATGTTCTCTTTAAGTTTAATCTGCACTGCTGCCCAGACATCTGACTGTCACACAGCAGTTTAGATTTACAGCACAGCTAATATAATATCTGTGTTTGATGGATGTAATATTATTCAAAAGATGGATGCTTTGCAACTTTGCACAAGAGTTCTAAATATTGCACATGGACCAACAAACCTTATAGGAAACATTGACTGCGATTACCAACTTTGAAAGGCAATCTGCTGCAATTGCGCTGTTGGCAGCAGCATAACTGGGTTATCAGCGCCATTGAGAAATAAGGAAAATAACTAAATTATACAGAATAAATTGATTATTTACGGATTAGCCCTCGGAGCCCTTTGCAACTGCCCTGATGCCAAGTCGTTGCTACGGGTGTTCAACGTTACATCACCTATCTGAAATCTTCAGTTTATCCCAGCCCTAAAATATTATCTTCTACAAACTGAAATGACTACTTCTGGCAGCTATGCAACAACTTGTACTACAAGTACTTTAAAAAGAAAAAAAGTAAAATCACTAACATAAAAATAAAAACTTGCCTTATTATTCATGTAGTCAAGCTGATATTGGGGTGGATACAAAGCTACCATAACACACCACGATATGAAAGAGCAGACTAACCATTAAAACATGGAGCATCCACGGTCATTTCTGGTCTTTCCTCATCTGATGCTTATGAGTCAGTGCTGGAAGATAAAATGATCACCTGAATCTATCTTTGAATCATCATCAACCATAATTCTCATTTATCGTCTGCATGCTGTCATGTGAGCCTTATAGCAGTGGTTCTCAACCTTGTTAGATTCAATGGCCGCTAGAAAAATTTCTGTCTTAGCCGCGGACCACTACTGAAAATTGTGCTACTCCTGTGCTGGCAATGTATAATTGATATACAACTAGTTAGTAGTAGGCGTGTTAGTTAGTTAAACTAAACTAGAAAGTATTCCAAAGGTTTCTTTGAGCAGACATTAAGATTAGTTTTAAGATGTCTGCAGACTTTTGCTGGTTTCATTGCTTCATTTGCAAGAATTTGTGGGCACATTACACATATATCTGATCTATTCATCATTTTTTCTCTGTAACTGAAATTTGATTCACAAATAGATTGTGAGGATGAGTCTGAGGAATCATTGTGGTCACACAAATAGATTGTGAGGATGAGTCTGAGGAATCATTGTGGTCACACAAATAGATTGTCAGGATGAGTCAGAGGAATCATTGTGGTCACACAAATAGATTGTGAGGATGAGTCTGAGGAATCATTGTGGTCACACAAATAGATTGTTAGGGTGAGTCTGAGGAATCATTGTCGTCACACAAATAGTTTGTCAGGATGAGTCTGGGGAATCACTGTTGTCCATATGTTCAATTGTTTTATTTATTAGAAATGTATCCATGAGTTCAATCAATTTAATTAATTGTAATATTATTTTAAGGCTAATTTACTCAACGGTTTCAAAAAATTATTTCTGAATGTCAATTTAACAAATATAATCTTCTAGAATCTAGTGTGGATGTGGTTTACTGTATAGCTAAGAGTAAACATAGAATCAAAACATATTATTTTCGGCGCTATGCTATCGTCATCCACTCAGTGATCAGTGATTAAAGTTAATCAATTTATTAAAAAAGTATTTTTAATTTAAAAAATTAAAACTTCATTCTTTGCTCGTGGACCAACAAGGACATCTCCGCGGACCACAGGTTAAGAACCACTGCCATATAGCATTTTAAATAAATCAAAATTTCAGCCTCTTTTCTCATCATAAAGACAAAGTAAATCAATGATCTTAGTCTCACAATATACACTAAAAGGAACAGAATGTGGTGATGGCATAATTAACTTTACATTGTCACAAGGACTGACCATCTAGGCCCAGAGGTCATTCATCTGGCAGGGTATAGATTGTTAAATCACAAACCCTGATGATATAGGGGGAGGGTTCACAAAATTATAACAGTGATCAGATCTTTTGTTTTTTGTAAGGAGGCTTCAGCAAATTTATTGGTCAACGATAAGATCTTATTTGGCCCTACAAATTATACATTTCAAAAAAGAACAGAAAAGTTCTACACTAATAGAAACAATAACATCAAAAATAGTTTTCATGACTTCTATACTAATAGAAACAATAACATCAATAATAGTTTTCATGACTTCTATACTAATAGAAACAATAAAATCAAAATTAGTTTTCATGACTTCTATACTAATAGAAACATTAACATCAAAAATAGTTTTCATGACTTCTATACTAATAGAAACATTAACATCAAAAATAGTTTTCATGACTTCTATACTAATAGAAACAATAACATCAAAAATAGTTTTCATGACTTCTATACTAATAGAAACAATAACATCAAAAATAGTTTTCATGACTAGAAAGTTGAATTCGTTGACAAGAACTTGGAACATGAAATAAATTTCATTAACATTATTTACACATTCAGTATCTAAGAAAAAAAAAAAGTTCAAATTAATAAAGAAAAAAATGAAAAATAGATTTCTAATGCTGTGGAGAATCATATCTCATTTGATACAACATTCCATTGTCATGACAGAATGGACAAAAGTTTATGTAAAACAGATAAAATATGATTGTCAGCTATGTAACATTTAAAACATCTTTTTTTTTTTATTAAGTGGTATAACAATTGATTTGTGTTATCTTTCTTCTGGATGGCCAACTCAGTTTGTGACTAATGTGATCACAGGTTTATATTTGACTGGCGTGACACTCAGCAAAAGGCAGTAGGTAACTGAGCTATATTTCTGACATCATATGACTATTTATATTTATAATGGGCTGGATGATCTTTGCTTTGCTGTGGAAAAAAAATGAATGAAATATTTAACTTCATGGAAAAAAGATTATTTCAATGGCAAATTTCATTTTAGGAATTGTATTTTCATTTGTCTCAAAATGAAAAACACTGATTTTTTTCATTTCATAAATGAAGTAAACCCTGCCTCATCTATTTATGATGTAGATGGATAACATTTGGCATACCACACCACTGAACTAACATAGCATTTATACACAAATGGATGTGTAAGTTAAAGAGTTAAAATTGATAGAATAGCTTTCTTACGACAAGTCGCAATAACTGTGCTGCCATGGCAACTTGAAACAGAAACAACCTCAAATGGCTCTTCATCTTTAGGGAAATGAACAGGTCGAGGGAGGTGACTCTCTTCAACTGGGCGGCCAAGACGACCCCGAGATGACTTCCCCCATGTGTATACCTCATTATCTGTAAAATGCAAATTAAACATTCATTTAACATTACAGTTTTAAAGAAATAACATTGAATAATAATTATAAATTTATATAAATGCTATAGTTGAGAACATTGGGCATCTATTTGCCACATTACTTAAGCAATGAAAAGCTTCATAACTTTTTACAAGAACAAATTTGAGGTTGGTAAAAGTGTGACCAAAATTGATTTCTTGAGGCAAGAGTTGGAGCAAAGCTTAAAACCCTTAAAATATGATAATAAAATAATATTTTACACATACCAGTTAAAATGGCCACTGTAAAAATGTCCCCGCATGAAATCAAAGCAACCTTATTTTGTAACAATGTTACGTGCTTTGGTTTTCTGTTGCCTGGCTCAGTCTCCACACCCAATTGTCCAAACTGGTTCGAGCCAAATGTGTAACAATAACCATCAACTGTAAAAATAAAGGGACTGGGGTTAGAGTTTAGTTTTTAATGGGTTTTTTATTTTTATCAAAACATGTCTTAAACAAAACTGTATCTCGTTTTTAGCTCATATAAAAAAATTAACACTTTCATGGGTATTTAAATGTTTCATCTTATGTAGCTGTTACAAATAATTTTGCTACAGATGCAAAAAAAAACAACTAAGTAAAATATAGAAGCAAAGCAAGGAGTGCTTGCCTTTACATATATATATATATATATATACATATATATATATATA
>MUZC01000044.1:446577-487683 GCA_002072015.1 Radix auricularia
ATACAGTCGAAACCGCTTAAGTCGACGGCGTCGGGGAATGAAAAATCGCATCGACATAACCGATGATCGAGTTAAAGCGAAAACCAATATGGCGGCAAAATATTAACATGCGCTTGAAATTTCTATATGTACGCGATGTGCGTTAATTAGTGATGGGACGATTAATCAGAATCGTATCGGAATGTCGGGACCCTATTTCTTCACGCTTTCTTAAGGTTGTTAAGACCGTTCGTTTTTAAAGACCGTTTAAGTTTAAATATAACGCCGTTTTGCGGTGATTCCCAGATTGAGCGATACTGTGCCTTCGAAGCGACTTGCTTGATTTTCTTTACAAGCTACACAAATAAGTAGCCTACACATCCCCTCATTGTCCCCGAACCATTCTCTTCTGGACTCGGAATGGTCTATCGTGACCTATATATGACTCATAACAAAGAGAACTATCATGTTATATAAACGTTCACAAAAAAATTAGGTACTCCTTTTGAACTTTTGAACCTTCAACTTTGACATATTTTAATTAATTCTAACCAATAGTTAAATGGCTTTTGCACACGGCCACTTCTTATGAATGAAAAAATGAGAACAAAGCAGTAGTACAGTACATGTAATAGTCAAAATGAGGTTGAAGGATGAATGGTTGCCAATGACAACAAGTTTGGACACTGCACACGGTACATTTTATTATTCCATACGATCCCCTCAGCTTACAATTCCTTCGGTAACTTGATGCTAATAGGACTAACCAACAACAATGGTTTGGGAGATTGAGAGTAAACTGTCTGTAGTCTGTTATATTATATATTTTAAAATCTGGGGAGCCTTGCTTACAGTAAGCAGCCTATGATTTTGGTATCGTCCCATCACTAGCGTTAATAAATGATAATGTTCATGCACGTGTTTTTGGAGTTTTTTTAAACACAACAGCATTGCCGTTATTTGTTTGATGAAGCTATCGGCATTTTTATGCTATAAAATTGTACATACATGTTTGCTAACAACAGAAGGTATATGTGCACCAACTGACAGCAGAAATTTACAAATTTAAAATAAAAACCAACGTCGATTATCGATAAAAACTTTTAATTTTCTCCAACACATCACTGAAACTGGCGATTTAAGTTAGCAACACATGTCTCAGCGCAAGAGGGCTGTGTCGAAAACGTCACCAGCACACATAGCAAGCTGATCGCATTGCCATGGTACCAAAAACAACACAGAGGAAAAAGCAAGTGGGCTGTGACGTCACCAGCAGACACTGGTGAAACATTTTCAAAAGCTTGCGATTGGTCATGTGGATCGACTTAAGCGATGTTAAGTGACAAATTTGACCTTTTTTGTGCTCGTGTTATGAGGTTTGGGCGACTTAAAAAAATCGAATTAAACGACGAGAAAATACTAAGACAAAGAGAGAATTTGGCGGTTCCAAAAAAAACCGTCGACTTAATGGGGTGGTCGACCTAAGCGAGCTCGAGGTAAGTGGGTTCCACTGTATATATATATATATATATATTTATATATATAAAAATTAGGGCTGGGGAAATTATCGATTAATTTCTCAATTAATCGGTTAAAATTTTCATTGACTACAATAATTTTAATTGATAAAATAGAGATTAAAATTAGGCAAAATATTGTACGGAATGTTATGAATTTGTTAATAATTAATTAATTAATAATAATTAGCAATATTTTTCTTTTTTACGTACAGTCACCATTTTAAAAAAACACAATTTTTAAGGTATAAACTTTAAAATAATCTGTTTTATAAGGAACAAAGTATAAACAATTAAACTTTGTTTTTACTTTAACAATAACAAAATTTAAATTCATTGAGTTCATGTGAAACTACTTATACTTTAATAAAAAAATGTTAATTCCCTGTTTTTTGTTACTTCCCTTGAAATTTTTAGTTTAATGACGTCATACATCTTATTTTTAGCTTTAATCAAAATTATCTATTAATTATTCGGTACTTTTTCAAAAGTTAACGATTAATTTTAAATTAATAGATAACAGCCCTAATAAAAATATATTTAAAAACTGTGGCTAGTCCTTCAAAGATACATAGTTTTCAGATCATACTTTTTATATGGCAGATTTTCATCTTATACCAAGTAAAGCTTGGTTGAAGTTGGGTTTTCAGAAAACTGAAATTTAGTTAAATATATATAAAAGTGTTTAAAATATAAAGGAAATATGTGTAATTCACTTTGATAGCACCTATTGAGCTGATGTATGTCTTTATAGAGTAATTGAACTGTCATACGAATACCTCCACAGTTAAATTGAGATTTCTAAATGTTGAGTTTTATTTACATTGGAAATAGGAAATTAAGGAGAATCATTAAATAATAAATACCATCCATCAGCATACACACTTTTAGACATAACAAAAGAAAAATAAATTTTACCAGTAACAATGGCTGAATGTGATGTACCAAGAGCAACCATCTTGACTTGTAGATTAGAGATGGGAGATGAAGACACAGGGATAAAACTGGTGGATTCTTCTATCACATTTTCCACAATGTCATCAGATGGTATTACGTCAAGAGCAAGTTTGTTATATCTGATAAGTAAAAAAAAACAGGTCAGGAAATTTTTGAAGGGATCTAAACTTGCATTTTACCAAAACAAGATGAATCGAATCTATACTTTCATGGAAAGATTTCATTTAAGCTGACACAAAACATCATCATATGCATTAATATTTTAAAATAAAGGATAAATTAACCATTTCAAGGTTTACCAATTTAAAATATGACCTCAGCATCAAATTTAAAATCAAGTTAACCCTTTAAAAATAAGATTTTATTAAATCCCTTATGTTTTTCTTTGATTATTATCTTACATATACAGACGCTCTTTCTAGGCAGATGATTGCGTTCACAGACCATGACAGATGATCTGTTGGCAAGTGATGCAGCGTTCACAGGCCACGGCTATGAGGGTTCCACGCATTACCCAGCCGCCTAAATATTGTTAGTTAGGTACCCATTCGTAGCTGGGTGACTCAGGGACTCCTTAGGCCACAGGAACAAATCCTTGCCTTCACATGGATTTGAACTCGTGACCATCGGTACGCCAGTCGAGTGCGCTGGCCACTCAACCACCATATCCCATGAATATTAATAAAATGAAATGTCACAACTTACAGCAAGTAAAAAGGATCCCGAGACTATTAAATTTTCTGCATTAGTACGATTTATTTAAATGTAACAAAACTGTATGAATTGGATAGCGCTTTCTACCTGTTGCTTCCTGAACAAAGTAATGTGTGTTCCAGAGTTAAAATAACAGAACAGTCCATGCCACAGTGGACAAAACAAGGGTGAGAATCTCCTGGTATGTCCACTGGTTTTGGTGCTGTGGTTGAATCATAGTTGCCCAAACCTAGCCGCCCTGTTCAACAGTTTTTGTATCCATGAAATCATCTTATAAAATAACATTAAATTATATTCAAACCTATTATCTATTCCTAAATGTTTAATAAACATATTAAATTTCATGTTTTAAACATCTTCTGTTAAATGAGAGTTTACCATTATCCCCTCTGCCCCAGGCAAAGACTTCGTGTTCATTAGTGACAGCGAGGACATGGGACGCACCACAGGAAACTTGAATAACTTCATAGCCTAAAAGAGCCTCAACTATTTTGGCCTGTGTTGGGAAGGATTGATTTTTAAAAAAATGAAAAATTATTCCTATAAAACTTAGAGAACATTTTGAAATTTTAAAATGATGACTTAATAATTAATTTTTTAAATTTGTATGTACATGTCAAATTTTATTCTTACTTAAATTTTTTGTCTGTTTTTAAGGTAAAGATTATCACATGATAAAGCTAAAGGCCTGAAAAGTTCTGAAGTTGTTCTTAAAGCTTGGTGGCTATAGCTAAAGGAAACATGCATACACTTTCTTTTCAAGTATATAAAAGTGTGTAGATTGTAAAAAATTCAAATTTACAGAACAAATTTTAATTTTTTTTTATGGTCTTGATACTTTTAAAAAACCATTACTTCACAGCACTGAATATTTGAAATACTTAAATCATTAATAAAGTTATTCAATTTAAATTATAAGATGATAGAAAAAATCATAGCAAGTCTGATATTAAAAAAATGTTGCTATGATAATAGAATTTATTTTAAAGCACTACTCAATACATTTAATCAGCAGTTATCAAGATTTTCTGTAATCTACCTGTGTGACATCATTACAATTTCCATGACCCAGGCAGCCATTAGCACCACTTCCAAAGGTCATTAGGATGCCACGATCTGGAATTAAATATTTTCTGTTTCTGATTTCACAATACTGATTAAAAATAATTTTATATTACTTTATGCACCACATTCACTTCAATACAGTCAGAGTACAAACAAAATATTTTAATCTGAAGTTTGGATAAGACAACTAGGAATCTATCAATATCAAAATCAAACAAGCCAATCAAATATGGACTGAATAAATCTTTTTAAAAAATTTCCGTTACCCAACCATACTGCTCCCAAACATATCACTCTGTTCATTGATACTCTTTAAAAGCAGATCACGTAGGTAAAAAATCCTCTTCTCACCTGTCAGACAAGCTGTGAACAGGTCCCCGCAAGCAACGTGCTGAATTGTTACAGCTGCCTGACCCTCCAAGAAACGAGGTATAAAAGTGGGCATTCCCTGGTCAGTAGAGCCTGGGATGCAACTGTCTGTTCCCATGGTTTGAGGCTTCAAATAATCGTTAATCAAGTTTTTGACATTCATATTTATAAGCTCTCTCTAACTCACGCTGGGCTAAGTCAAATCTCTAATAAGAAATGTTAACATTTTAATTACTTAAACTACATCTCAGTATTTTAAAAACATTACCTCCCAAACAAAAAGTCGGCCATTTTTTGTGACAGCAGCTTTCTGTGTCCTTCCTGTTGAGACCAGAACTACCTGAGTTTCCATGCTGGGCAGAGGCAGCTTTGTGGGGAAATTAATTCCCCCACCCCAGCAAAACACAGAACTTAAGGGCTGTGGCTTGCTTGAAAGGCCCTCTGAAATTGATTTTTTTTTTTGGCTATATGACTGAGCGTCTTAAATAACAAGATTAATTAAAAACAAAAACAAACTTAAATGTTGTGCATGAGATGTGACATGCAGCCCAGCAGGCTTACAATAATAAGAGAAAAAAACAATGTGCATGTATCTGTTTATGTACCTCTTGATGTTGCATTACCACGAGCTGATAACCTCCCCCTGCCTGTTCCTTGAATACTTGATAAAGGACGGTTAATCCTAGAAAACAAAACACACTATTGCTTTATTCAATCAAATTTCAAAGTAGTCAATTGTATATTTTTATAATGCAAGTAGTCGTAAAGTGGCTTGAGAAATAAGTAAGTATAAAAATTCAGTACCTGACACATGGCACCTTGCCCATATCTGTGTGTAAATTCATGATTGTGTTTATAATGATTGGCTGAGCCATGATCTGATTGATGGTGGGCCTTTTGATGGGGTCAAGGTGCAGCATGCTCAGGATAAGGTCTCTCAAATGTGGACTGTATCGAGATGAGATCGGAGAGAAGGTGCCCCTCATGATTTTCAAAATTAAAGCTGGCAAGTTCTGAGTATAAACAACAATAAAGAAGGACTCAGACAACTGCTCAGTTTTTTACACAACAAAAAATTACAAAGAAAAGAATAGAAGAAAGGTAGTAAAAACATTTTGAAATAGATGAACTGAATGCATTGTTTTCAAGTGCAATATACATAATAACTTTGAGGCAAAGAAACCCTTAAAATATTTTCTTAAGCTTATATGAATGCATCATTAGATGTAAAAAAAATCACATTTCCCAAGGCAAAATTAATAAGTCTTCCAGAAAAAAAATATGGGTTATAATTTTTTTTTATATAAATGACCTTTCAAGTGAAAAAATGGGAGATGGGGAGGGGGTAAAATTAATAATAAAAGAGATAGTAGATTTGGGTGGAATTGTTGCTGGAGAGAGGGGGTGTAACACATTTTCAAAAAAATTTATAGCACTAGATAGAAAAAAATTAAAATATTTTTTTAGAAACACAAGATTAAAATTTAAGGTTGATATTTCAAACAAGAATTATACTTGTTCTAATAAATATAATGGTATCAAACTCACAGCAGCCTCAAAAGCTCTTTTCAGGCTTGCCAGCTCATATAACACACAGCCCAGGGCCCAGATGTCACTCTTTTGGTTATAACTTTGAGTAAGTTAAGTACACATAGGTTTCAAACCTGAATCAAAATTAATAATGAAACTGCTGCTTCTCAGATTTACAACTCATTTGTTTCAATCTCACAAAGCAGCATGTGCTTTAGAATGAGCTAAAGAATCTTCCTTACAGTAAATAACTCACAACAAAAGTATAAAAGGATACGGCTTCCCTTCACATAATTCTGGGGAAATATAACATGGAGTTCCAACAACCTGGAGGTGATAATGAATTTTTTTGTCTTACCACATTAACAAAGTGTCAAACATCTAAATTTATTTACTTATAATTGATGTCTAAATCTTTAAGTTACAATGTAAATTTATAACTCATTAACATAAAGCACAAGATACAACTCTTATTGATTTCAACTATAGAAGAAAGGTTTAAATAGTTTTCATGAAACTTAGTTAATATGACCCAATTCTGTTAGTGATGTTAAGAAAATCTGAGCTCACTTAGACTTACTGTATATGCTTTACTTTTGCTACTAAGAACTTTAGAAATGCCAAAGTCTCCAATTTTGACTATTTCCTTTTTCTTGTCAAGTAAGATGTTTTGTGTTTTGAGGTCCCTGTGTAGAATCTGTTTGGAGTGGACATGTTGTAATGACAGCAGCATCTGGGCTAGGAACTTCAGTATTTCCTGTAAAGTTTCAGAAAATTATTTTATTAAAATTGCTTTTAAGATGAGCTGTTCAAAAACTGGTAGAAAATGGAGGAGAAACATAGAGGAGTTACTAGTTGATTCATGCAGAATGCATTTTTAATAAATTTTAGAAAATAGAAAAGAAACAACCAAGTGTTATTTGAGGTCATTCATGCATTAAAAGTAATTTTCATTTTTTGTTAGTTTTTAAGTCTATGTCAAATTTTTTAAAAATATAAAATATGTCAATTTTCATCACACAAATAGAATTTATGTTGATAATAAATTATTTTGAGCTCAGTATAAGAACTTGAAACCACCATCATCCAAATTAAGATTCTATAGCTAACTTTTCCAATCCTATGTTTTATGAGAAGCTTCAAGACATGTTTCATACTATAAGGTTCAATAAAAACTTATAAAACGTTGAACTGTTGCCAAGCAATAGAGACTTGTTTCCAATCTAAAAACAGCAAATATTCTATAAAATGCACAATTAGCACAGGGAGACACACACAAAATATACAATTTTCTGATGTACCATGTCTATGTTCTACCCTCCTGACTAAGTTTTGATACCAGACTAAAAAAAAATCAAAGATAACTGACGTTTCTGAATTGTGCAAATAAAATAAATTACATGTCAGAAAATCACCTTCACTTTGGGTGATATGATTAGCTGCTCACTTTGTTCACCAAAATGGCAAAGAAAGGTAAATAATTGAAAATCCTTTTTTAAATTAATCAATTTTATTTTAGAGGTGATATAAAAAAAAAAATTAACATTGGTTTCATTTAATTCACAAGATTCCTAGCATACTTTTTTTTAAGTAGCTTTTTTTTTTAAGGCGGAGAAGGGCAGAAAAATACAAATTAAATGTTACAGCTGAACACTCTGAAAAAGAGGTGGTTGAACTTTTTTTCCCCAAGTGACCTTCAAATTTAATTCAATCAAAAAAGCTATTTAAAAAATGTTGTTTGATGTTTTTTTACATCAAGTTTTGTCATAGATAAGTATGAATGCTAAAGTTGAGCTAATTGAAAGAATAGGAAATTTCACATAGACTGATAAAATTGAATAAAGTCAATTAAAAACACCACAAATCTTGTCTGGCAAATTTCTTTTAAAGCTATATAAATATTTTTTTATAATTCTGCCCTGAGCTGTCATATCTTTACTTTTGGTATAAGAACTGTGCCTGATTTCATGAAATTAATGTTTCTATTTTTAACAATTTTTCAATCTCACTGCAGTAATATTAAAAAAGAAAATCATCTATACGTTCCCCCATTTATTATTATCATCTCAGGTAAGTTTTGTTGGTTTTTTATCAGTTACAGCAATTTTCTTCAAAAAGAGAGGCTAAAAAACTTGAAGAATAAATTAAAAGAACCAGTCTTATGCTCATACTACTTTATGTTCTTGGTTTTCAAGTTCAGTAGCAGTAGAACATAAATTGTCTCAATGCCTATAGAGACAGCACAGCAGAGTGCATAATCAACTCCGACCCACATAGTTCATTATTTAATTTTAATGTCTGAAATGTGGAAAATTATATACTATTGAAATTAGTGAATTAAATATATGTTTAAAGATTTAACTTACTTCTTCTTCTAGCAAAATACCATTTCTGCTTTGTAGAAAGTCAAGTAATGTTCCACCTAAAATAAAATTAAGTAACATCCAAATTAAATAAAATTTCAGACCATAGGTAATATATACAACAAAAACATGCAGTTAATTTTAATCGTGAAATAATAAAGTAAAATATATTAATAACCTTGTGCATATTCCATAACAATCATTAAGGCTTTGTCTTCAAGGAAGTTTTCAAAATATTGAATAATATTTGGGTGATGAAGCATAGATAAAACCTTGACTTCATTGAGAGCTGCTTGACGCTCATCTTTGGTCATTTGCTCCACAGGGATTTGTTTGATGATTACATGCTTTCTGTCACTTAGATGAACACATAAATGAACAGTTCTGTAAAAAGATAACATTTTGTAAAATAATTGTAGGAAAATAAAGACATAATAACATTTATTCAGTTAAATTTAATGAATTTCAAAAAATGTTCCATAGCAAGATTCTTTCTTGACTTAAAAAGGGTATAAGTACCAGCATTTCTAACCACACTTCAACTTCTATTACATTCAAGTAAATACTAATAAATCTATGAAATTCAATGGAAAAGACGTAAACAAGGTAAGGAATTTTGTATAAGCCTGATGGCAGTCCTACCCCTCATTTTGTTTACTAAATCTATGAAATAAGCCATATGCAATAATTTATTGATATACATTATTTAAATTAAATTTTATTTATTGATTTTGATACTATTACTACTAAAATAATAATATGGTAATTTATCTGTTGATGATCTCAGGCTATATAGCATTATCCCGCTGCCATCTTAGTAACTATGCGATGTGACAAAGATAACAGCCAAGAAAAAAAGTAGTCCCTCACATTGGCTAATAAAATGGCCATGAGACATTTTTTTTAAATTTAAATTATTTAGCTATTAACCAAGCTAAAAAAAATCAAAATCGTGGTATTATGAGACAAGATTGAAAAAAAGCTCAAATCAAATGTTGGGTTATTTTATCACTCACTTTATAAATCCATAGATATTGAAAAAGTACTATCTTTAAAAAAGTTCTGGGGAGGGGAGACCTAATCCCAAACCCAGTGATATATATATAATTGAATCAAATTTGATTATAACTAAATAAACTACTGGAAAAATTTGTTGGCGTACTTACATGGTTTATTTTACCAAAACCTATTTATTTTTATTTTAATGTCTTTTGATTTGAAGATTCAACAAAAATAATGAACAAAATTATTTATTTAATGAAATTAAAACTTTGTACGCATATATCCAAACGTAGTCACCCAGGAACAAGTGCTCAGCATTTCAAAAGTTTTCTAAAACTGGAAAGGATCAGCTATCGGATAAAAATGATTTGACAAAGAACACCAATAAGTTGTTAAAGAAAAAAAAGGGACAGGACATTTTTGCTTATATTTTTTACCTTATTAATGCCTTGCAAAAGTAAATGTGTATTTTTTCAGTCACAGAGAGGACAATACTATTGGAAATAAAGGCAAAGCATGTCTTGCCAAGTACGATCGAGCACTCCCAGAACATTGTATTAAAAAAGTTTTAAAAAGTGTCATCTAAAAATCAAAGTGAGCTCATAGCAATTTTCAGGAACAAGATACCCCATATTGTTCTATTGTATTCAATAGCTCTTCATATATTTCACATAATCACCAAACAAGTCCAGGTATGGGATATGTAATGATCAATTAAAAATATAGAAGTAGATATTGTAGAATCTTTAAAATATTTCATTGAAGTAAAAGTGAATCTGATTACATTTCTGAAATGATTTTTAATAAGTGATGATCTTAAAATAATGGATTGCAGGGGATGTTCATGCATTAATTAATACTTCTTCTTTGTGGTTGAAAGTATACAGCCGTCTAAAAGACGCAATAAAATAAAATCTCACAGTCAAATCTTGCTCAAATAGTTCATTAACTTTAATGTATTTACATGGAAATCTAACTTAAATTAATCATCTTTTTTATTACTCTAGAACGTTGTTACGGATTCCTATTCCTGCCCATAAACGTTTGTAATATCCACTTACTTTACAAGCAAGACTTCATAATACAAAATAGTGAATATAGCATAGAGCAATTTTGAGATTATTTTGAAAGCTATAGAAAAACTGACAGATTGAAAAAAAAAGCTCATCAGACCAACAGACGCAGAAGCTTTGCTAGTCACAATAAAATCTTAATATTTTTAAATAAGGTTGTTAAGATCGCTCGTTTTTGAGGACCGACTAATCGTTAAAAAAAACACTGGTTAAATGGTTAACCACTCGTCCTCATATCCCTAATGTTTTGAGACCCATTTGAGAACTAACAAGAGAATGTTGTCGCCTGGCATCGTCTGATGGCATCTTAGCCCAATTCCCCCGTTTGCGTTCAGCTCTTTCCGCATTGCCCTCATTTCAAAGCATTTTTTTTTCAATCCAAAAAATTAACTAAACAGTGATGGTTAATGGTCTTTTTTATATTTTATTTTGGGGACTCGTAGTTCACCGGTCTAAATAACCGTTCGTTAAAGTTAGCGAGGTTTCTGTCATTATTTTCAAAAACCAACGCCTTGCCCCGTCCGTTGTGACGTCATGTTTACCTCTCTTGTGTGTGATGCCGATCAACTCGCGTATGAAAATTAATAATATAATAAAATTATAAAGCTACTGAGTAAACGATGATAAAATGGAATTTGTTAAAAAAACGTATTATTTTTCAATCCTCAACTCGCCAGAATAATTGAATTTTGCGACGCACACGTTCCCCCTCCCCGAATTTTTCTGTTCAAATAGGGTTTGAGCTACACTCAGCGTACTATAATGTGGTAATCAAATGCCTTTGACTAGCAGTAAAACTGTCACTAAAAGACATAACTCGAATTTGTGGGCCGATTAATCGCCCGGTATTTTTGCTACGTCTTTCAAATACCTCTCGTAATATAGGTACATGTGCTTCACTAAGCGGCGTGCGCCGATACGTTTTTTGAATGCCTGAACTGAAACAGACTATAAACCGGTGATCACAAACTGTGTCAGCCGGATCATGGTATCGCTTTTACTCACCGCGACAAAGCGAGAGGGAGAGGCGCGTTACCGCTTGTGTTGTTTTTTTCATTAGTTTTTTCACTACATTATCGCTAGTTTTTTTTGTGTTTTTTTTTTTGTTTTCTTTTCGGTTACATGGTTCTACGGTCCTGAATAAAGATGACCAGTCCTGGTCTGAGGACTGGTTAACCGGTTAGCCGGTTATCCTTAACAAGCTAATTTTTAAAGCTATTTCTAAGATAATTTATAAATGTATAGTTCTAGAAAAAAATGCTGAGGAGAAGATGCTCACAGAGAAATTAATGGAATACTTAAAGGATGCTTTGACATGTGATAAAATTTTATGTGGAGACCTGATCCTATTTACTAAATCTTCAAGTCAAAGTACCAGAGAGCAAATTTTTGGTGATCCAAAACATATATCCATGTTATTTAGAAAAAAAGTTGAAAAGAAAGTTCTATTATTCATAAGATGAGATTACAGTAGAAAGTCATGTGAGATTTTGGCAGGTATGTAGTATTTAGAAAACTTATACCATTTTTGTGCACCAGGCGATCTGCTGGACTTTGAAATGTTCCCATAAAATAGAGTATTCAAATGACATTGTCCAATAAAGACTATTTTACCCTTCTTCTTATCTTAGATATACAGATGCTCCCTCTATGCAGAAGATAATTGCGTCCACAGACCATGAGAGATGATCTGTTGGCAAATGATGCAGCGGTCACAGGCCATGGCTTTAAGGGTTCCAAGCATTACCCAGCCGCCTAACTATTGTCTAATTAGGTATCCATTTAGAGCTGGATGACTCAGGAACTCTTCAGGCCCAAGGAACAAATCATCGCCTTTGCGTTGATTCGAGCTCATGACCATCCGAAAGGCAGTCGCATGCGCTACCACTCGACCACCGCGTCACACTGGTTTTAAAAAAATTAATATATTAAAGACCACCTGATTTATAAAAGCTTTTTAAGATTTTAAGGCTTGAAGTTACCTTGCCTAAAATGATGTAATTAATTTGAACATTGCTTATAATAGTCTTAAGTAATGCAAGGTCTTAAAATGGCTTATCTAAAATTAAAATTAATGAAAATTGATCACAAGCAATAAGGATTAGATTCTATGCCAAAATTTTATCTGTTGGTATTTCAACATTGATACATGAAAGAGTCTGGCATCAGGAAAAGCAGAAAATTTTAATTTTATTAAAGAAATGAACCTTTTCTCTTTATGTCTATTACAGTGTCATTATTACTTCGTAATGAAGACTATCTTTACTCTCCCATATTTTTCGGGGGGGGGGGGGGGCCTGGCGGCAAATTTCGGTTCTGCCCCAGGCGGCACATACCATGCCTCTGCCCAAACCCCATCTGAAAAATATTTTTTTTATAAATTAAGGACGGATGACCCCTCCTCAAACCTCACCTCTCACTTTTAAATTAAATAAAAATTTTCTGTAAATATTAAATAGGCTTATTTAATGCATACCATTACTTTTTAAATAATTGGTCGAGTGGTAGCACGCTCGACTGGCGTACCGATGGTCATGACTTCAAATTTATGCGAAGGTGAGGATTTGTTCCCGGGGCCTGAGGAGTCCCTGACTCACCCAGCTCTGAATGCGTACCTAACTAGACAATAGTAAGGCGGCTGGGTAATGCGTGGAACCCTTATACTTATAGCCGTGCCTGTGACCGCTGCATCACTTGCCAACAGATCAACTCTCATGGTCTGAGGACGCAATTATCTTCTGTATAGAAGGAGAGTCGGTATATCTAAGATAAGATAATTTTGAGATAAACAAATAATCAATGCAACTTTGAAACAGGAAAGTAGACTAAAAAATAATAAATAAATTATAGAATAATACCGAAAGGCTTCCGGACATCTGTCTCCATTCCAACCAGTAGACTATAAGTATAAGACTATAAGGATAAGTCATAAGACTATACTTCAACTTCAAGTTATTAAAACTAAGGCTAAAACCTATATCTCCGACCGGAGCATTGCGTCTCTTCCGATTTTTTAGGGTTTGGGTTAGGATTAGCTTTGGAATTTAGAAAAATTGTTGATTTTTAGGGTTTGGGTTAGGTAGCTTTAGAATTTCTGAAAATTGAAGATTTTAGGGTTTGGATGGCCGCCGATAAGGTCGGCCCGGTCGGAGATATAGGTTTAAATCAAAACTTATACTGGTTATACTGGTTAAAACCTATATCTCCGACTGGGACGACCTTATCGGCGGCCATCTCGTTGCTATGGCACGTCACCGGCCCGGAAAAATAGTGTGAGCCCCGTGAATTTTCCGAAAAATTCTAAAGCTATACCTAACCCAAACCCTAAAATTAAAATAACAACTATCCTTCATAGACAGGAAGAGACGCGACGCTCCGTCGGAGATATAGGCTTTAGCTGTTATACTTATTTTTATTTTAAATTTATACTTTGTATTTTAAATTTTCATTAAAAGTATAGCCTCAAAACTTACCCATAAGCTCCTCTTCCAACGACCCGTATTTTTTCGTATTTCTCCATAATTTTACCACGTTTTTCTTAGTTTGCTTTCTTGTCTGGATGTCTTTCCGGGGCAAAAATTGAATTCCTTTTTTGAACCACTTCTGATCATCCAATTTTGATGAAATTTTGCATGCATACTTGATTCACATGACAATTTAATATTTCATTAATTATAGTACTCAATTCTACTTAATTATAGTAGAATTAAATTCTATTTTTCCTTATATGGAATAACTAATCAAATGTCAATGATTTCTTGTGTTTTCCGGAAAATGTTTCGTTAAGCAGGCATGTAAATCTCAACAGACAATTTATGGGATTAGATTGTCTGTTTTGAAATTGATTATATGTTTAATATTTAAATATGATCTAAATATAATAGCTTAGATTAATAATATATATATATAATCCGGCATCCTTCCGTCTCGCGAGACGATGGTGCATCACCGTTGGGTTGGGTTGCATTTCCTCGAGTGACTGTGCAGTCCTATCCTTGAGTGACAGTCTTTGCCACAGTTTTTACACACGAGTTCTGTGCTTCCAAATTTGGTCTATTAATGCTATTACATTAAACTTTTCAGTTTCAAATTCCTCCACAGTCTATATATGATACTTCATTTAATTTCAGCCGAATGCGCCCCACGTTTTTAGTTCGAAAATATTTTGGTGTGTAAGAGTGTGTATGTACAAAATGTCCACAATGTGCATCCAACAAAACAGTTCTGGCTCAGCCCAGGGGAAGGGAAGTTCCAACATAGCCCAAGAAAAAATTTATTTTCTTCTTTTTAGTTCACAAAACGTGGTATCTTTAAAACTTTTTTAAAAATATTTTTATTTTTTTTCAAATCATTTTATTTCATAATTTTAAATAACTTAAATTTGAAAAAAATTGATCTCAGTGTGAAATTGAAAGATCTGCACCGGCCATTTGTAAACAAAGTTTATGTAAAAGTGAAACTTTTTCGTAAAGTAAAAGCAAAACAATTAATTCTTGTTGTGTTCAATTATTTATAATTTTATTGAAATCATTGAATTTATAATTCTTTTTTAATTTTAAATAATAAAAACTATATTATTTTTATTTAAATTGCTTCAACTTTTGTTCGTTTTTTTTTACTTGATTAAATAATTTTCTTTTTAAAATTTCAAATAAAACGAAATTGTTTTTTTTTACTAGGTAGTGAGTATCGCCTCGTGAGGACGACCCAATATGCGGCTGCATACGCGCTCCTCCACTTCCGGGTATTGCTATTCTTAGTAACATTGTTTAAAAAATATGTTTATAAAATTGAAGAGTTACAAGTATTCACTGCGCCTTTCATTGAACGTCCGATTATATATGTGCATTCAAACAATCTCTCAAATCTATCACTAAACCTAACCCAAAACCCTAAAAACTGTATCTAAACCTAACCCAAACCCTAAAAACTATCACTAAACCTAGCCCAAACCCTAAAAACTATCATTATCACTTAAGGTAACCCTAAAGTCTAAAGTTAAAGTCTATCCCTAAACCTAACATCAAAACAAACCATTTTAAAAAAAAAAAAAATCCTATTCATTATCAATTCATGTAATATTGTTTAAAAAGAAATTAAAAAATTATGCATCAGTAAGGAATGGAACCACGGTCCTGCGATGTAGCGTGCTGTCTTCCTATCAAATCGACCACACAGCCACACAACCATCAATGAAATTTTTAACTTTATAAAAACATGTTACTAAGAATAGCAATAACCGGAAGTGGAAGAGCGCGTATGCAGCCGCATATTGGGTCGTCCTCACGAGGCGATACTCACTACCTTTTTGGTAACTATTTTAAATATAAACACTTCCAGTTTACATAGACTTAAGATGGCGGCTATTGTGTGTTCAAGAAGGGCACTTCAGAAAACTCTGAAACAAATTCGAATAATTGTAAATTATTTTGCTTTCATGTATATTTTAATAATTGGTATAAGATAAATAACATTATTATGATTTTTTGTTTGTTTGAATATGAAATCATTAGATTGCAAAAGTTATCTACTATTAATTTGCCTGTCCAATGTCGCCAATATGATCAATCAATCTCATTTTTTGTCTTTTACTTTTACTTTTTGGATGTTGCTAGTGTTACTACATGTCGTAGCGCTAGCCAGGAAACTGCTTCTATGATATGTTGTAACAGCAGATGATTCAACGGGATGTTGCTAGCATTACGATACGACTGTTGTTGTTGTAGCAGTAGGTGATTCGATGAGATTTTGCTACATTGCTAGTGTTAAGTCAGTGTTACTGTTACAGATAAACAAGGATTACTCAGTCCGCACCTCCATTATTGGCGGCCATCTTGTTGCTAAGGCACGTGACCGCCATGACATTCTGAAAAGTAGTGCGAGCCCGTGAAATCAGAGGGGTAGGGGAATCAGGGATTCTAAAATTGCGCAGTTTTTTTAGCTACCGGCAAATTTTTTTTAAAATTCACGGGATTCGCATTACTTTTCAGGCGGTGGCGTGCCATAGCAACAAGATGGCCGAAGGGTTGGTGGACATACTAATATTTTAAGGAGTATTTTTTAAAGTTTTTCATAAAAGCAAAATAGTTTTAAAAATGAAGAAAACAATGGATACTCACCGATCAGGCATCGGAATCACAACAAAGGGGGATACACTTTTTAAATCCTTTTAGAAATTCACGCATTAGATCACTACTGCCACTATTAAAATTCTATAGCTATACCTAACCCAAACCCTAAAATTAAAATCTTCAATTTTTAGAACATTTTAAAGCTATACCTAACCCAAACCCTAAAATTAAAATCTTCAATTTTCTGAAATTCTAAAGCTATACCTAACCCAAACCCTAAAATCTTCAATATTCCAAAAATTCTAAAGCTATACCAAACCCTAAAATCTTCAATTTTCCGAAAATTCTAACAAAAAATGGCTACTTACTAATGGAAACAACATGGTGGAAAAAAAGCCCGCCAAGGAATTAGCAGCACTCCTTTTCTAAATGAGCAAATAGTTCTTAGAATATACTCATTTATACTTGGGAAAAAATGAACAGGAGAGCCCCCCCCCCCTTTCTCGCAGCGCACAAATACAAATCCAATGATAATAAACAAATTATTTACATTTTACAGCAAGGGGAGGTAATAAGTAAATAAGAAAACAATAAGATTCAAGGGAAGCAATTATCCTTTATAGCAACCGGAAGAGACGCGACGCTGCGGTCAGAGTAATCTGTTTTAGCCCTGTTACAACATTGAACATTCATATATATATGCAACTTCTGCTGCGACTGGTCTTAGTCTCTATTACTATAATATCTTAAAAAACTCTTCTTTATATTTTATTCGCATATAATATGACTAGGTACTTGGAAAAAATGTTTAAACTAAAGCTATAGCTTTAAGATCTAGTTGGTTTGAAAGGGCTTGAAGAATGCAATTTATCAATACCAAAACTATAGTTATATTTTTTGTTATTTCAAAAGAAAGTTGTGATTTTTTTTTTTTTAATTATTTTGGGATAACTGTGCTAATTGAAACATAAGAAAATATAAAACAGACTTTTACAGACTAAAGTTAAAATTGGGCAGTAAGACTGAGACAGCTGTTCAAAATAGAAGTTAATAAAAGTTATTTCAGAAATGACTGAAGATAACCTTAACAAACCATATATTGCCGCAATTGTCACATCATTGCCAAAACAAGTGTACTAAAATTAATTCGGCTGTACACAAGAGTTGCTCATTAATATTCAAAATGGCCATCAAATTTGCATATGTTATATTTTAAATTGCGCACAACTTAAAAATAGTTATCCAAAATATTAAGTCAAGCATATCAAACTGTTGGTGTTGAAATGGAGAGCAATAATTGACAATAATACTTTATTAAAATTGGTTGATGTAGTCGAGTGTCCCTAAAATATTACTTTTTTTTTTTGCATCTCGGATGCCAAGAGTAATTTAGAAAAAAAACACAAAGATCACTTAATACAAATCTCAGATAGTCATATGGATAAAAACATCTTTCTTATTCTATATGTTAGAACAAACACATACACGTTTTTTTTCTTCCCGTCTGGAGTTCGGCAGTGGTTGGGTTGCCTGAAGAAACCTGGAAAGCCAACACTTTATCATCATTTAAAACTCTAATAGAATGCTGGACTAAACACAAACCATAAATAAGCGTAGGGCACAATAATCTTCTGTACAGAAGGAGCCTCTGTAAGAGATAAGATAAGATACAACAGAGTAGATAGGGTCAAATCCGCTTTTGGAAAGTGTTTATGCATTTAAAACCAGCTAGTACTGTAATCTGTTCTTTAGACATAGTAGTTCCTTAATAAACAGATAAAAAAGACAAATGCTACCCTAGATATTTTCATACATTTAATTGTTCAAGAGAAATTAAAACGTTCTTACTAACACTACAGATTTTTTGTGTGAAATAATACACAAATAAATTTCAGATGGTTTATGACTTTCATAATTTATCAATACTATGCTGTTTCAATGTTAGTATGAAATGATATTGATAAAAACGAGCTCAGGTTTTAGTTTTGAAAATAAATTATTGTTGACTTTACCATTTCATTGTTTGTTGTACTCGTACTTAATAAATTTAAAAAATATTTTTTAAAACAGTGATGACAGCAATGCTGCCTTTTGAAGCCTTAATTATATTTTACTAATAATCCTTATTGATTACTTAATGCTCATGAGTCCAAGAGACTTATTCATATTGACTACATTTGAAGTTATGAGCCTTTGTTTGGGATATAGCTTCATTGTTTGTTGACACTATTTTAAAAAAATCTAAATTAAAAACCAGTCCATCAGAAAAAAAGATTCAATGTTCATAAAATTACTAAGGCTGTTAGGTATTAAAGTAAATATTTTTAGTCATCCTCTATGAATTTCCCCCTGCTTTATTAAATTTCATTATTGTCAGTAAAATTAACAACCTTGATGATGATGATGTTTGTACTTTTTAGTTTCAAGGGCACCCAACACAAGAGCAAAGAACTCCTTATTTTGTTGGATGCTGTAGCTATCATGCCACTCATAAAAGAAATTTGAATACTGTCAGGTTACCTGTGATTTATTCCAGACTATTTCACACATCTGGAAGTAAGTGTTATTTTCAACTATTGTGTGAAAGAACTGAAGTTAATAATTGGTGAAAAATAGTATTTTAAAAGTTTTTAGTGGTGAAAAATAATATTTTAAATTTTTTTTGTTCTGTTGAGACATAACACTTTTATGGTATATTTTTTATACATCAGCTGTGGATGCTATTGTCCCGTACAAGCTTTCTGATATTGGAGAAGGAATACGAGAGGTTGTTGTTCTTGAGTGGTGAGTATTTTCTATGACATTCCAAAAAAAATGTTTTAAAAAATTGTTAGTTGATTAAACTGTAGGTGTAACCCAATAAATAAAGAGAAAATTTAATGTAGAGAAAATCAGAAGAGCCACATCAGCAAAAGGAAAAACAAAAAGCAATTTATATCAATAAACATTATTCGCATTTAACGAGAATCAAATAAGAGATGAGTTTTAGAGAAAAAAAAGTCCTCCTTAAAACCGCTATTTCTCTCCAGGAAAACAAGACTTTAAAATAATTAATTAAAATGACACTTTTATCCTCTAGGTTTGTGAAGCCAGGCGATAAGGTGCATCAGTTTGATAGTATTTGTGAGGTTAAAAGTGATAAAGCCTCTGTAACAATAACTAGCCGTTATGATGGTGTTGTCAAGAAGTTGTATCATGAAGTTGATGCAATTGCTCTTGTTGGACAACCATTGGTGGACATTGAAATTGAAGGCTCAGAAGGTCCGTTCTCATTTATAGGAATTTTTTCAAATAGTATTAAGAATTTATCAAAGTAATGATTGAAATTGTATTGAATTATTTAGTAGTTTGTCATTTGAATTTGAGGAGTGTATTATCAATTGAATAAATTCAAATGTTTAATTCAGACCTAAGTAAGCAACAAGAAGATGTGACAGAGACAGACTCAGGCCTAGGATCACTTAAATCAGGTGATGGGGCAAAAGCCTTAGCCACACCAGCAGTGAGGAGACTGGCTATGGAGAACAATGTAAGAGAATAAACAAGTATCTGTGTGCTCTGAGGACAAGTTTAGAATTACTTCAACACTTTTTTAGATATCATAACTGTCTTTTTTTTCATAGATCTATTCAAAAACAAAATAGAAAGCCTTTCTCTTCTTCCAAACTTACAGTGAATCATATAAATAAAACTATACATTAACAGTCCTCTAATACTCATAAGTTCTCTCACTTCAATACAAAAAAATCCCTCAAAACTTAATTCTAAACCTAAAGTCTGTTGTTTAGATTTTTATTGACTTTGATAGCTGGTAACTTGTCCTTAAAGCATATTTCAGTCCTGTTAAACCTTGACCTTAATTTCATTCATGCTACTCAGGGTACAGGTTTGTTTGTGGAACATATAATTTAGCTCAGAAAAAACTAATGCTGCACATCTTTTCACCAGAGTTTTTTATTATTATTATATTTGCACTCAGACCAACAAAACTTAGTGTGAACATGGGTTTACATCTTTTTAAATTTTAAATAACCATTCAATTTGTTCTTAAATATAATCAGAGTTGAAGTTCAAAAGTTTGTGTTTTTAAAAATTTTTTGAAATTTGAAATTAATTTGAAAAGTTGATGTTGTTGCAATTTCTCCAAGGGCATATGCCACCTACGAAAGACATCCAGGCATTTCTAGCCTGGGCCAGTTTCTCCAGCATCTTCCATTCATGGCAAATTCTCTTTATGTCTGCCTCCAATTCTTGGTGCCAAGTGTTTTTTGGTTAGCCTCTTTTCTGATTAACCTGTGGGTACTATTATAGGGCTTGTCTTGTTGTATTAGAAACAAGTTTTCTTAGTGTATGACCAATCCACCTCCACTGCTTCTGAAGAATCTCTTCCTCAATTGACGAGTTAATAAGTAACCGCTAAAGTCTACTATTACATGAATGGTCGTGTAAGGGCTGGCGAATGTGATTTTACTAGAGTTATTACCCTACTTCAAGGCTAATCATAGAAAAGAAACATTATTACCACTAACAGCCAGATAACCAATATTTTTTTATTGGTACTGCGTCTTTCAATTATCTTTATTTTTATTTTTTTTGAAAATTTGCTTAAAATTTTCTCAGAGATTAAGTAAAAACTGAACTAAAAATAATTATTTTGAAGCTGTATTGTGAAACTTTCTATATACATCTCATATTTATGAATATTTGCTTCTCTTTCCTCAGATAAAACTTTCAGATGTTAAAAGTACTGGTAAAGATGGGCGGGTTCTCAAAGAGGATATACTGAAATATTTAGAAGCAAAACAAGGTAAATAGAGTCATAAATGTTAAGTATAGAAAAAAAACAAAAAAAACTTTTGCTCTACTTTATTTAGAATGTCTGGTGTATTGTAATGTACCGCTGTATAAATTAATATATTTTTAAAGTTTGAAAATAATCAATCCACCCTAGTTCATTCCAAGTGTTGCTATCAGTAAAGTTCTATATTATATTAAACAAACAAAGAAACAAAAAAGGAATTATTGTAAATAATATTTTGCCTAATTAGCATTTATAAATAAAGCTGTTTTCATGGTACCATCCAATTTTTAAAAAAAATGATTGCTTTAAAAAATTCAGAGAATGTTTTTTTTATCCGTTCAGGTGTATGTCATCTAAACATATTTAAATAAATATGATGTATTGTAAACATTTCCAGCTCCACAGCTGGCTACACCAACTGCCATACCTTGCATTACACCACCACCCAGCCCAGCAGTGGAACCCCACATGCCTCCCAAACCCACAACTGCCCCTGCTCCGCCTACAGCTAAAACCCCACCGTCCCCTGTTAGTAGCACCCAACCTGTTGGCCAAGACAGAACTGTCCCACTCAAAGGTGTGTCCAAAGCAATGGTGAAAATAATGACTGCTGCTCTAAAAATTCCCCCTTTTGGCTACTACGATGATGTGGATGTAACACAACTGGTCAGTCTACGTAAAAACTTAAAGGTTGTAGCTCAGCAGCGTGGAATACAGTTAACTTACATGCCAATATTTATTAAGGTGAGAAATGTGTACTTTGTTTTTTAAAAAATAAAAGTATTATTATGTCTATATTTGCTTTATGCATCATCTGTTCTAGAAATGTCTATTGATTTTCTTGTCATTGTACATTTTCACATTTGGGTAGTAGTAAAATTTTATTTGTCAAAGTAAAGTTGAGTATAATATTTTAAAATTTACTTTACTTGTAACTATTAAAATTTAAAACATTTGTTATTCATCTTATGTCATGCTTTGAAATTACAGATAATAGAAGTATTTGTAAGAATCCATGCCATCCAAAAAAAAAAACGCACTCCAGTAAAAACCACAAAATATTATTTTATTAAGCCGTTGATTTCATTGGTATTTCTCTATTGTCATTTGACGAATGCTTATCATTATTTTATCAAGTTTCTTACTGTGTAAAATATTTGATGTTTTTCATTTCTTTTAATTTGCTGTTTTAGGCTGCCTCCCTCGCTTTGCTTCAATATCCTGTGCTCAATTCCAGCCTGGATGAGGCATGTGAAAACCTCACATATAAGGTTTGTGTGTTAACATACCCAGGCCTGCCAACCCTCCCGATTTTTTCGGGATTATACGGATTTTTTAACCATGCTTACGAAATCCCGATAAGACCCTTAATCTCCCGATTTTCCGAAAAAAAAATATTCACCATGAAAAAATGCGAAAAACGTATAAAAAGAAAAAGCCAAAAAAGTCTTGGCCGATTTATATGATGACTTCCTGTTTTTTCTCCCGCACTTCCGTTATTTATGGGACCCGTGTTTTTAATGTGTTATTCTTCACTTGATATTCTAATTCTATCAACCATCAGTTTATTTGACTTAAAAATAATTCATTGTGTGGTGCCTATTTACTGCAACTAAACTGAAACTGAGACTGAAACTCCAACCAAAAAAAAAAACAAACAAACAAAAAAACGTCATGCTCAACGTTTTAGAAAGGAATATACTGAGAAGCATTCGTTTCCTAGATCATCATCCCGTTTGCAATCTTTGCCAAACCCACTTAAGCATAGAAAGGGGTGGTTATAATGATATTCATTATTAAAAAACATATAACTACTAAGAAACATGCAGCTGCAGCTAACAGCATTGACTACTACAAACTAATGCAGCAATGCACTTTTGGAAAAGCTGAATGAGAAGTCAAGAAAAGTGGTTGTAGAGCACCTAAAGTATTTCTATGTTGTAGCTCTCAAGTATATGAATGAAAGAGAAATTTCCACTATCTGACCCACTCTCCAGCATGCCAAAGTGTTAAATATGAATTTGAGAGATAGTGGTACCTTTGCTGACCTTCAATTTTTTATAAAGAAAATCCCAATGACCTGTTCACTGGACTCCTATGAGGAACAATTCAGGAATTACCAAATTATGGACCTACCAAAGGAAGTGGTTACCTCAACCAGGGTGGATGAACAGTGGCACTTCCTGAAATACTTTAAAAATCCAATAACAGTCCAAGTGGAGTTAAAGGATTTGGCTACTGACATGCTTGCAGTGTGCTGCATTCCCCACAGCAATACAGATGCCGAAATAATTTTTTCTATTGTGAAGAAAAACTATACAGAGTCAAGGGCCACTATGAAAGTGGAGACTCTGTCTAATTTGTTGGTAACCAAAGTTACCAATTGCCATGGTAACTTACATATGTCCAAAGAGTTGTTGGGCAAATGTTAAAATTAAAAGGCCACAGGAGAAATGTCAAACTGAACACATGCAAGTTGTGTACATAGTACATATGTAAATAATGATTATTCTGTTCTGTGCATATGTATATATGTAAATTTTTAATTATGTTAATATTCATTCTGTGGACTATTACATGAAAATGAAGGTAAATGATTATTTCTTTAACTTTTAATTATTTAACTATTGATAATTAAGTGTATAGATTTAGACCACGGCGCTAATGACTCGCGATCCCGACTTGCGCGCGCACCACCTACAGATTTTTTGGGGGAAAAGTTGGCAGGTCTGCATACCAGTTTCTCTCTCCTTCTCTCTTTCCTTTATCGTTATATACTTAATATATACAGTTATGTGTTTAAAAAGTTATTCTGGTAAAGTAAACACTTTTTAAAAAGGAAATTATAAATTTTGTTATTTAACAGGCTTCTCATAACATCGGTGTTGCCATGGACACGCCAGAAGGTTTATTGGTTCCCAGTGTAAAAAATGTTCAGAATTTGTCCATATTTGATATAGCAATAGAACTGAACAGTTTGCAAGCCCTGGGACTGGCTGGTAAACTTGGCACTGCAGAACTGTCAGGGACAACTTTTAGTTTATCAAATATTGGAAGTGTAAGTACAATAGAAGTTTTTATTTTATTTTTAAATAATATTTTTTAATGCTAGATTAAAACTTTGTTACAATGTTATAATGATTTCAACTTTGATTTTCTTATCTGTTTATTAAGCAATCAATTAAGATGGCTTTTAAAAAAATAATGATACTTGACAGATTGGTGGAACATATGCAAGGCCAGTAATCATGCCTCCAAATGTAGCCATTGGTGCCATTGGAAAGATTCAGGTAGGGATATATTTTGTCTTATGTTGCTTACTTACAAGTGAAACCTTGCTAGGTTGCTATTTTAAAGTATTCATACTTTAAATGCCTGAAACTGTTCTTATCCCATCCAACTCCATGCTAGGTCTGATTAGGTCTGACAAAATTAGTTAAATCATTAAACCTTTAAACACTAGAGGATAGAAGAACCAAGAGTAAATTGGTAATTATACATGAAGCAATGAACTCCAATTTAGAAATACAACACAAAGATAAATTAATACAACCCTCAGATAGACATAAGGATAAAAACACTTTTCTTATCCCATATGCAAGAACAAACACATACATGTTTTCTTTCTTGTCGTCCAGTATCTGGACGTGGAAGGGTTGCCTGAAGAAACCAGGAAAGCTAACACTTATCATCATTTAAAACTCTAATAAGAATACAGGACTAAACACAAACCATAGATATACGTAGGACGCAATAATCTTCTGTTCAGAAGGAGCGTCTGTAATAAATAAGCACAGATAAGATAAGATAAGACTTCTAGTTGATTTTCATTTGTTTCAGGTATTGCCAAGGTTTGATGAGAAAGGGGACATCAAGAAGGCACACATAATGAATGTCAGCTGGACAGCTGATCACAGAGTTATAGATGGCGCCACTATGGCCAGGTTCTCAAATTTGTGGAAGCAGTATTTGGAGGACCCAACAACATTCATTTTAAGTTTGAAATGAAGTCAACCAAAGCCCTCACAACTGAATGCATTGATATTCTAAAAATGTTTGTTATGCTGCACTGCCCAGTGAAAGGACAAGCTTCATTTGTGTAAATATTTTGTGATAAATACTTCTGTGGCATAATCAGGATTTATTTAGCTCGATATTCAGATGTGCACCCTCAGAAACTACAGTTTTTTTTTTTTTATATTTTACATTTGCTCGTAATTTGCATTGTACATTTTACTTGAAAAATGAAAATCAGATTTTTCAGTTATTGTGAATTCAACAAACTGACTTTTAAAATACAACTGATTTGAGATATTTCCTACAAATGAATGAGTAGCTTAGTTCATCCATTGCTTTAAAAAGACATCTAAATGATGTGGGCCTTTTTTGTTGTTGTAAATTAAATTACTAAAAGATTAAGGCATGAATAATTTATTTAAGAGCCTGAAGTTAATAATGGCCTCATTAGATCAAGTTATCATTGAAATGTTAAAACAAATTAGTAAGCTTGTTAACGGTCATCTTTATTCAGGACCGTAGGACGGTGTAACCGAAAAGAAAAAAACATAAAAAACAAAACTAGCGATAGCGTAGTGAAAAAAAACAACACAAGTGGTAACGCGCCTCTCCCTCTCGCTTTGTCACGTTGAGTAAAAGCGATACCAAGATCCAGCTGGTTAGTTTTCGTGGCACCGTGACTGTAAGAGAGCTAACACAGTGCGCGTTTGATGTCAACAACGATCAAGGCCGAGGCTGTTTCTATTTATATTAATTATAGTCTGTTTCTTATAAAGACAAAGAAAGCTATAAAAGCATGTGACCTATCTGCAGTTTCTGATCACCTGTTTATAGTCTATTTCAGGCATTCAAAAACTTATCGCGCACGCGGCTTAGTGAAGTACATGTCCCTATATTACGAGAGGTATTTGAAAGACGTAGCAAAGATACCGGGCGATAAATTGGTCCACAAATTCGAGTTCGGTCTTTTAGTGACAGTTTTACTGCTAGTCAAAGGCATTTGATTACCACATTAATAGTACGCCGAGTGGAGCTCAAACCCTATTTGAACAGAAAAAAAAAAACGGGGAGGGGGAACGTGTGCGTCGCAAAATTCAATTATTCTGGCGAGGTGACGATTGAAAAATAATATTTAAAAAAAATAAATTCCATTTTATCATCATTGTTCACTACGTAGCTTAATAATTTTATTATTATTATTAATTTTAATATGCGATTTGACTGAGCTGACCGGCATCACACACAAGAGAGGTAAACATGACGTCACAACAGACGGGGTGAGGCGTTGGTTTTTGAAACTAATGAAAAATACCTCGCTAACTTAAACCAACAATTGAACCTGTCCTCTTATTTAGACCGGTGAACTATGAGTCCCCAAAATAAAATATAAAAAAGACAATTAACCATCACTGTTTAGTTAATTTTTTGGATTAAAAAAAATGCTTTGAATTGAGGGCAATGGGGAAAGAGCTGAACGCAAGCAGGGCAATCGGGCTTAGATGCCATCAGACGACGCCAGGCGACAACATTCTCTTGTTAGTTCTCAAATGGGTCTCAAAACATTAGGGATATGAGGACGAGCGGTTAACCGATCTTTTTTTGAACGGTTAGTCAGTCCTAAAAAACTAGCGGTCTTAACAACCTTACTAATTAGAAATGGACATAAACTTGTAATATTTATTTGTCTGTTATATTGAGGACATCCCTCTCATTGTTGTTAATTTTGCTAGCCTCTGCGATGTGTTACTTTGTGTCACAAATTTCAAAATTTAAATGCTTTGAACGTTCAGCAAAATGGTGTTTGTATTTTTTTTAAAATTGTTATCAACACTCAGTTACTCGATCCGTTTAAAAAACCCGTTAAAACTACCAAAAAATATTTCGAATCGAGAAGTAGCACTAACTCAGGGAACGGCCGCCATTGCCGGAAGTCGAATGCACAATTCTTCATGCTTTGAAGAGTGGTGTGAAAGGGTGCAAAATAATTATTTTTTTTTTGTTGACGTCATTAGAATATGTGTAAAAGTTTAGACAGTTTTACGTCATCATTTGTGGTGACTTCAATCAAGATCTCAGCGGCCCAGGGGCAGAAATTGAAAACTTTTTCGAAACAAGCTTCAACATTCAACTACTTTCACCAGGATTGGCAACCACGATCTATCAAACAACAATTGACGGAGTATTTGGGCGATTAGCTGATTACAATTTAGAAGGTTTCATTTATGAGTCCTATTTCAGTGACCACAAACCACTTGTAGTTAGATTAAAGAGAAAATTTTTAAAATGTAAAGAAATGACTTTTAAATTTAAAAAAATTTCAGGTATATTCATTACACAAGAAAATTAATAAAAATATGTCTAAAATCTAAACACAATTACTGATAACTACATAATGCTGATATCTAACATAAGTACTGATACATAATACGAAAATGCGCTAACACGTCCTGAGTCCAAAAGGGACCAGGCTTAACATGATTTTTTTTTTTTTAGTATTCATTTTCAACATAAAATTATTGTCAGTTTTCAACAATCTACAGATCTATTTTAAGTTGATCTTTAGAGCTTTTAAGTGACTCCACTTACATGGGCATTGACCACTGGGTAAGATATTTGTTTATAAGTTCAACACCTGACTAGAATAATATGCACCAGATTTTTATTGCCGGCTGTCCACCATAAGTTGGTGTCACACTGGCAGACTTTTTTTTATAATACGCTTTCAAGTACTTTCAAGTGCGCTCCCTTGTTTTAAATATTTGTATGTATCTTTTGTCACCATTAAAGTGTTGCGATTCTAAAACCCAATCCTTACCATCGTCACATGATAGAACAACTCATCATGTTTTTATTGATGGTTTAATACCATCGGCTGGTTTGAATCTAACAACCCAAACATTGAGATTGATATGCTAAGTATTAATCCTTGAAAACTACTCCAGCTTTGTAGTGATCTACTGTGCATATCTTTTCTCTTTTTTAAAAAAAAATGATTTGAGTTTTATAAAAAAAGTATTAAAGGTTTTTTGTCACTTTATGAGATTCTTCTTTTGTTGTACATTACACATAGCTACAAGATATTGTTTATTCTTGGCTCAGGCACATGTATCCATCATTCTTGTCAATGTATCAGTTTTGAAAAAGAAGCCGATGTAACTTCTCCATTATGTTTTATGACATTTTAGTTTTACCTCAGCTGGGTGTTTTTTTTTAGTGCCCATCATTGTGTTTTATAATATCTTACAGTTAAACGTCTCCAAATCATCAATACCCAACTACTTGAAAACTTTAGGACCCTTATTCCAGATATACCATATGTATGGCCATTAAACTTGAGATTTAGTGAATGTTGGGTTTGCTGTATATTTTAAATGACATATCAAAATTTAATGTTAGTAGAAATGTTATTTTACTGTATGTAATATACAACCTTGAATCTCACCAATGTGTCATGGTAGATTTTATTGTTTTATTTGCCTCCTCTGTTCAAAGTACATGTTTTAATGTGCTTGTATGTTTCTACTATAGCTACAGACATTGTTAACCCTGTCTGCTCATATGATGAAGCCAGAATAGTATTTATTGACATTCATATTGTAACAATTGTATTCTTAAAAATCATGAAAAATAAACAAAAATATAAAGAAGTCAAAGGTTTTTTAGACTCAGGCGTTGAAAAATAAGTTGTTTGTTTTAATTGCTCAGAAAATATTTTTCAAGTCTCGAATTTCTGCCTTAGGACTTGAGGTAAAAAGTTTGTATTTATTTATTTGTTCTAATAAAGGAGTACCTGTGGTGGTTGCGGTGGGACGTAAGAATGGACTATATGAATATGTGAGGGATGTTCACATCATCCCATGACATTGGTAATTTGTCATAATATCTGTAAGTGTTGGCTTTTGAAAACATGAGAAGGGACGGAAACGGCCACTAGGGGCAACAGGGGCTAAGAAAATAATTCAGATATTAGAAAAGTGAATTTGACCTCTCTGTACCATAATTTGAGGACTTATGGCATTGATTTCAGTCAACTTATCTAGATAGCGCACGCCTCACAAGCTGGGGTGCACGGGATCTAGCTCACATTGTGCCACAATAAAACATGTTGATAAAAAAAGTCACCTGCTGACTTGGAGAGGAGATGGGCGCCGCCAAGCCTACCGAGCCCCGAGAAAGTTGTAATTGAAACATTGGAACCCCCCTTCAACCACGACGTTATGGGACAGAAAATCCTTATCGTTTGTTTTAAAGTGGAAAGTTTCAACACACCACATCAGGTCGAGGGGCCGAAATCTTAATCCTTTCCTTCAAATAAAACATTTATCAAGGGAATTCATGAATTTTTTTTATTTTTAGACCAATGGAGATATTTTGTAGGGATATGACTTGTTTTCAATGGCAGCATTTTGTTGTTTTTCTGGACACTTCAAGTCATTAGCTTGACCAGAGAAAAACACTTACCTAAATCAATGTTCCTGTCTATATATTACCATTTTTATGAAAAAATAGAAATCTATTCTAAATAAATGTTTATAGGTAGGGGGCCGTCCATAAATGACGTCACGCACCTAGGGGGGGGGAGGGGGGTCTCACTTTNTTTTTTTTATTCAGTGCTTCTCAAAGTGCCTGTCGATAGGCCATCAGCCGCCGGTTGGTTTAAGTTATCAAGACACGAAAATTAAATATAATTATAAGTTTGAGAACCCACAAGAGAACATACCAAATTGTTACGCTGCGACGTTTGACGTTGACATCAAAGCGTTTGTGATGTCACCAGCTTCTTTTTAGTTCTCTCGCGGCAGGAGTCTGCGAACTTTTTTTTGTTGTTGTTGGTTATCCCCCCCCCCAACTTCAACTGTATAGTTTAACAAACAGGACACGTGTCTAAAAAAAGATCTTGATAGGATTATATGTAGATATTTTAAGTCAAAACGACACGGAATATCCATTTGGTGGGTGGTGGAGGGGAATCTATTTGATACAATTATAAACGTTTTAAGTTTGATATAATTTTTCGATTGGTTTTTGGTCAAACGCCTCTGACCATTCTAAATATAATGATTAATGTGTTCATTTAAAATTAGTCAAAAGTATTCATTAACTTTATTGAATGCATCAAATTCTTGACATCGCAATTCAAGAGGAGCACAAAATTACTTTCTTCTGAACTCAGTTTTTAAGGCATTAATTTTAAATATGACAGAAAGGATACTTGATACAGTCCAGTCATGTTGATTAAGATTATTGTCACTTGTGTCAACATAAATGAAAGTAGGTTGGATTTAGGTGTCTTCGTAATATAGTACGTAAATAAGAAATCTACATTGATAATAAATTTAATAAATGCATTTTCTGGAAAAAACCGGTTCAATAGTGGGCATATGTTACAAGCGTAAACGTACACATGACGTATTTGAAAATATTTAGTGGAGTGGAGTGGATGTTATATGTCCTAAATGAGTCTCCATTACTCCCAAAAGTTCCCTTTTGACACAAACCCAAGATGAAGTAATTTACCCCTGTTAGCCGACCTCTTTCTTAAGGGATGCCCGTCAGTCAATTGAGCGATTTTTTAATAAAATACATTTTAAAAATATTATTTTAAAATATTTTTTAAAACAAAGAAGTTAACAGTAATGATTTATAGTCAATCTTTAATTTGTATGAATCAAAATAAAATATAATCTAATGATGTTAATACATTTCGTTTTTTTTCACGGCCGTTTATGCCCACAATGATTATGATTCAGCATTACCCCCAAGAGTTTCCTTTTTACCCCAAATGAGATAATTTATCGCTGTTAACCGACCCCTTGGTTTAACAGGCCGATAGCGGTAGCCATGTATTTTTCATTAGTTTATAAATTCCACAAGAGGATGCAACAATTTAAACACTCCTCGTCCATTGGTGACATTATATTTACAACTCTTGTGTGACGTACGTGAAATCCTGAAGAGAAAAGAATTGAAAAAAAAAACACAAAACAAACAAACTTGTGAGCTTCGGAGTAAAAAGTTATGAAGAGATTGGATATTTATATAATGTTATAGTATTTTTTCAGTCCTCAACTTGCAGGAATTACTGTATTTACAAGATGGCACTCTACTTTCCTGCAAAAATTTCCTCTTCCAGCGCATACCTAATATTTTTTTTTTAGAAAACACGAGACGTGATACCAATGTGATAATTTTAGGTCAAATGCCTTTGATGTGCATATACTTAGTAGGGAAACTGTCATTAAAAGATCGAAATCAATTTGAGGAATTGTCTTACTCGTATCTATATATTCTAGGTCTGTCAACAATGCACTGATTCTTGTAACATCATCAGTTATATTCACGAGCTTAATCATGAAGGTTAATTACATCGAATGGTTTTTGACATTACCGCTGCATTGATCATTAGCTGTCTTACAATGCCTTGGAAACTTAAAATTTATTTTAAAAATATAATAAATAAGACAATCTGAATTCATACTTAATCTTATAAGGCTTTAAGTTTTGTAGGGCCTCATTTTGCTATCAAATCAGTACAGAGAAAATCATGTCAAACGGGCAAAAGAATGCATCGGTACCTGGTGAAATGGAAAAATTCTTTGCGGTCGTCTGATATGTAAAAGTTTGAGAATCACTGGCTTACAATTTATTTAATGTCTTTTACTTAGCTTCACGCGTGTTACAATATTANGTACTTTTGAAGGGGGGGTCTACGATTTTGTGACGACGCGTGACGTAGGGGGGGGAGGGGGTCAAAAATCGGCAAAAATCGCGTGACGTCATTTATGGACGGCCCCAAGGCTTTTTAAAGATCATCTTTATGTAGGAAATATTAAGTGCATTTGCTAGTTGCCCCGTTGCAGTCAGCTAAATGTCCGGCCAACACTCTCCTCACGCCAGCCCTACGTCCAGCCTACACTCTCCTCACGCCAGCCCTACGTCCAGCCTACACTCTCCTCACGACAGCCCTATGTCCGGCCAACAGTCTCCTCACGGCAGCCCTATGTCCGGCCAACACTCTCCTCATGTGATCCCTGTGTCCTGCCTACATTCCTCACGCCATCACTGTGTCTTGCCTACACTCTCCTCACGCCATCCCTATGTCCGACCTACACTCTCCTCACGCCAGTCCCATGTCCTGCCTACACTCTCCTCACGCCAGTCCCATGTCCTGCCTACACTCTCCTCACGCCAGTCCCATGTCCTGCCTACACTCTCCTCACGCCATGCCTATGTCCGACCTACACTCTCCTCACATCAGCCCTATGTTGGCCTACACTCTCCTCACGCCATCCCTATGTTTGGCCTACACTCTCCTCATGCGATCCCTGTTTCCTGCCTAAACTCTCCTCACGCCAGCCCTATGTCCGGCATACACTCCTCACGCCAGCCCCATATCTGGACTATATTTGCCCCAGGCCTTCGTTTTCACATATGTCGAATGCGTTATCGAGCTCATCTATCAAGACGGCAGAATAAAGCAGTTGAATTTGTTTATCAGAATTACTTCACAACAGCTGGACGGATTAACCTTAAGATAGAACCCACTCACAGATCAATGCAGTGAAGCAGATTTTAGAGTGAGGCCTGTGTAGCATACGTGTGTATGTGTGCGTGTAGGGACAGGGTGTTGTGTGTAGCATACGTGTGTATGTGTGCGTGTAGGGACAGGGTGCTGTGTGTAGCTTACGTGTGTATGTGTGCGTGTAAGGACAGGATGTTGTGTGTAGCATACGTGTGTATGTGTACGTGTAAGGACAGGGTGTTGTGTGTAGCATACGTGTGTATGTTTGCGTGTAGGGACAGGGTGTTGTGTGTAGCATACGTGTGTATGTGTGCGTGTAAGGACAGTATGTTGTGTGTAGCATACGAGTGTATGTATGCGTGTAGGGACAGTGAGTTTGTAGCATACCTATGTATGTGTGCGTGTAAGGACAGGATGTTGTGTGTAGCATATGTGTGTATGTGTGCGTGTAAGGACAGGATGTTGTGTGTAGCATACGAGTGTATGTGTGCGTGTAGGGACAGGGTGTTGTTTGTAGCATACCTGTGTATGTGCGCGTGTAAGGACAGGGGGTTGAAGGGTGTGGGAAGGAGAGTTGCATGGCTTTAACTCTTTTATGAGTGTCAAAAAAATTTGTGAGATCTTCGTTATCAACCAATGTTTTGACCAAAAAAAAAGATATCAACCAATTCCAGGAATACTGACCACTAAAGTTTACCCCTTTAAACAAAAATTAAACTGAAACTATCAAATTGTTCCTGTACTATAATAAATAGCATCGAAATCGTTCATTCATCACCGTCTCAGTTTGTAAACTTTTACTGGCCTCTACAATTCCTTTACTACCCTGACCATGATAACAAATAATATTTAAAAAAGTCAGTTTACTTTCTGATGTCATTCGTTTCAAAAACATCCACTAGTTTTAAATTGCTAAGTCTTGCCTGCATTATAAAGAATACTTAAACTCTGTGCTCAGATTAAACACGCCCCTGGCCTCGTGGCATCACAGCAAGACTCGACGTGCCCAGGGATTAAATAATCGTTGAAATTTATATCGAATTGAAGAATGTATATCCCCACATGTGTTGAATGATTTTCATCTGCTGCGTGTTTGAGCTTGCGATATATTAAAAATGGAGACATGCATGAAATAGTAGCAGTGACCTTGTATATTTATTTCATGAGGTCATCATAACGTGAATGTTAATGTTTGTAATTGAATCTCATCTGAAATTTATGTAAACTTCGTTTTTTGATGTATTGTAGTGATTGTAGTGGTTATTATTCACACGGATTAGTAACAGCAACTCGGAATTTATTTAACTTTATATATATATTTTTTAAAAAAAACATTTTTTTTTGGGTTGCTAGAGGTTAATTTTTGGAAAAAATATGTTTTTTATGTACTTCAGACTGACACAACAAAGCAACTGAAACGTTGATTTGATGTAAAGCTATTTATACTATAAAGTAACATTTAAAATAAACTATTGGTGAACTACTGAAACATTTCATGATAACTCTTATTGACATACCATAACATCTTATAAACAAACTGAAGCATTACTTTAATCATCTAGAAGTGTGGAGTTGATCTCTCTGAGACACGCGTTGAATCGTGGTTGATTGATCTCTGTGCAAGCTTTTCTTTTGTTAGTCAGAGCAGCTAGGAGCAATTTTCTCGGTGAATATCTATTATGAAATTCGTTCTTGCATGTTGAGCTCTGGGACAGACCCTCCCTCTACAGCGGATCTTCGGCAGGCAGACGACATCATCATCATGCCTCGGAAATTCATCAAGAAGCTGGTATTCTTCGTGCTGTTCGCCTGCTCCGCCGTGGCGCTGTACCTGCTGCTGTTCGCCAGCCACAAGGGCAACGTCAATGCCGAGTGGAATGCGATCATCGAGAAACTGAAATTTGAGGCGGCGTCCCAAGAGAACGCCTACGGCCGAGAGGATCGAAGACGGAAAGGTAACATCGAGTAGAGAATACGTGCTGCGGGTTTATTTGATAACGACACAATTAAACTTCGCGGTCGACTGACTTTTGCAATTCATGTTTAATAAATATTGCATTACAGGGGCGTCATTAGGGGGCCCGGGATATGCGGACCGCACCGGGTAACACCACCAGTGACGCCTTGAGCTACCGATCTGGATGACTCCAACACCAGTGACGCCAATGCTTTTTTGTGTTGTTTTTTTAAATTAAATTTTATATATACGGTAGGTTGAAAGTAAATAAATTATTTGATACCATACTGCCTACTGAGTTTATGCACACTAACCAAATATTTGAACATTCTACCAGGTGAAGAGATCAACAACGAAGGGAATGTCGGCCCTCCACCACTCATGGTGGATTCGGTTGGTGGCAATGGCAGGAGAAACCCCAAGAGACCTGCGAAGGTGAAACACGAGGAGGAGTATGACTATGACGGTGAGAGAGAGGTTGACAGGGAGGAAAACTCGAGGAATAGGGGAAACAGGCCACGAGAAGGCCGTGGTCGGTATAGAGGAGACAACAATGGCGATGATAGAGAGGCAGCAGAAAATGAGAATGATGAGCGAGAGCAAGATGTTGTCGTAGATCGTTTAGATGACGTGGAAGACAACCCCGAGATCGTGGACAGGGTCAAGGCCGATAAACTCAAAATCCACGCCACTGTTCCAAGAGAATATCTCATTACCAACGAAGTGGGTGAAGTGATTGGAGAGAAGCTGTTTGCGGGCGGAATTAATCATCTGTTACAGAAACGCCCTCTGGCGGACGTCGCTAGGCGTAGAGAAGGCCAAGACAATGGAGACGGTGCAGGGGAGGTTAGAGAAAGAGTTAGAGAAGGCGACAGGGCGCCAGATGACTTGTTGAAGGGTGCCGCAGTCGCAGACGGACAGATTGATTTAAACAAGAACATTAATGATAATCAGCCAGATGCCCCGCCCACACAAGTGCCATTTGCCCCTGACCAAAATAGAGTTTTAGCGAGGATTCCAAACGGGCCTGGAGGTTTGAATGATCAAATTAAGTATGTGGCAAATCAGCCGGGAAACAAAATTGATGATTTTGGAATAGCTGGTGCGGCTGATAGAAAATGGGAAGGGCAACCCTTGGAAAATCGAAACGCTGGGGATAATAATAACAACAACAATGATTTAAATAATAAAGGTTTCGTTCGTGATACAAACATCAATTTGCCTGCGAATAATGTAAATGTCGACAATGCTCCAAAGAATGAGCTGAGCCCAAAACTTATTCAGCAAAATCGGGAAAACCTTGTTGATTTGAATGGGGTACCACAACAAGGAATAGTAGTCAATGAACAAAGACCTGAACCGAATGAACTTGGAGGGAATATTGCTCCTCAGGTGAAACAGCAGCAGCAGCAACAACAACCAGACGTTGATCAGTTGTTGCAGAAAATTAAAGATCTACCTCCTGAAATGCAAGCCGCGATACTTAAACAGAGACAAGATATGATTATGCAAGGTCAGCAACAAGCTGATGTAAACAATGTCCAGCCTCAAATACCCGTCAAGGTGATCGAACAAGAACAGCAAAACCCAAACCCCGACCCCCAACGTTTAAATCCTGAAGTTCAAAACCAAATTGAAATGAATCTAAAAAATCTTCCCCCGAATATATTAGCGAAAGTCGTAAAACAGCAACAAGATGGAGTACAACAAGCCCAGAATCCTCCCATTGAGCAGGCCGGAAACGACGATCAACTTCGGCAACAGCGAGAAAACGTTGAACAGAGTGATCAGAAACAAATTGCCATCAAGCCTGTAGCCCAGCAAGAGCACCTGTACATAGAAGATCTCTCGCAGCCATTACCTATACAGGTAGACTGTGTCCCGTTCAGCTTCCCCACGGGCAGCGCCCCACTGTGCATTCACCAGGGCGACAAGGACCCAGACATGTCGGCCAAAATCGCCACCAACGGATCGTACGAGAAGGACATCATGGACCAGTTTACTCACATCCTCTTGTCAGATCCTACCCTGGGTTTTATAGATATAGGTACAGACATTTTGATTTTATACAGTCTTCTTTTTCATGTTTGGGAGCTCACTATGGGGAAATGTATCTAAAAACTGAAGGAAAGAAATTTAAAAGATTCGTTGTAGTGGGTTGGGGTCAGTGGAGAGGTTAAATAAACTCTATTTTCTTTATTGTGATGATGCTACTTTTAAATTAAATTATAAAAAAAAAAAGGTTATGAAAACTATATAACCAACAACCAACTTTCAGAAATATTGAAAGTAAAGAGCTCAGTGGAAGAAATGGCTGTCACTTTCTTTTTTTAGTTTTGAGATATTCAAGTTTAAAATTTCAAAATTAAAAAAAATTTCTTACATATTAACTAAATATATTTGAATTTTCAATTGGGCCACATGCATATTTCTAAAGAATAAAAAACCCTCATTCAGAGCTTTAAATTTTAAAAAATCTTTTATATGATTTTATATAACTTAAAAAATTTCTCATAGCCGCATGTTCCCGTGAGATCTTAAAATTTTCCTTTTAGTAGGGTGGTATATGTAGATACTAAATATTGTACACGGGCATGAATTCTATAAGTATTTTAAAAAATATTTTTTATTTTATATTAATTTATATTAATTCAGGTGAGAAATTGATTTGATATTATAAGATATGGGATTAGCAGACTGATTTAAGGAATGATCATTGATTAATTTTAAAAAGACAAATTATTGGTGTTTGGTATCATTCTATTATAATACGGTGTAAAACTTTTCAGTGGAGATACTCATAGTTAAAACATAGTTTATACAAATTGTGTTTGAAAAAACTCTAGTTTTTTGTTGTTGTTTGTCCATTTAAATTTTTTTTTTTTTTTACTTTGCATCACTAACAAAACCATTGTCATGTCACAGGCTCAGGTATTGGTGTCTACACAATAGCCGCGGCGCTACTCAATCGTGAAGTCTTGTCTGTGGAGCCGCTCTTCAGGAACTACAGGCTCATTCATAAAAGTGCCCTAGAGAACAATGTAAGATTTAATTGTGTTAACATGTATGTGCTGTTGTTTTTCACCGTTGATGAGAGTAAATATTTTTTGTTGTAATTCAATATGTAATACTACCGATATTAAATTGTTAAAAAAAAAATCCTGGAAAAAATTATTTCATGTTATTGTGGTTGAGACAAAGACTTTAAATAAAATAATAATAATAATTTAAAAAAAAAACATTTTGGAGCTTCTGGATCAAACTAAGTTTGCCTGACGTAAAACGTGAAGCGACTAAGTGCGATGACCTTATGATATGGCCAATTATGACGACCTACTGATATGGCAAACTATGATAATTTAATGACATGGCCAACTATGACGACCTACTAACATGTCCAACTATGACAACCTAATGACATGACCAAGTATGACGACCTACTAGCATGGCCAAGTATGACGCCCTACTAACATTGCCAAGTATGATGGCCTACTGACTACTGACAGGGCCAAATAGACGATACCATTAATTATTTTCCCATTCAGATATTCGTAGACCTACCAGTATTCCTTACTATTACTATTATTGATAACAGACTTCGTTAGATCAGTTCATGATTTAGTCCTAAAGTTTTCACTTGATAAAACACAACACTAAAATCAGAAACAAATTAAAGAAAATTCGGATTGTAAAATGATGAAAACGTGTAAATAATCTCGCCACTTTTTAAATATATGAACGGGGTTTATTATTTTTTTTTTAAATTGTAAAAGCTGAAGCGACGAAATTGTTTTGAACATTTTGGTTTTAGTTTTGCATTTTTCAAAGATTTGACCATTTTACTTATGTCGTAAATGTTCAACCGATTGGTATAAAATGTGAATTAAAAAAAAAAATCATGTTAAGCCTGGTCCCTTTTGGAACTCAGGACGTGTTAGCGCATTTTCGTATTATGTATCAGTACTTATGTTAGATATCAGCATTATGCAGTTATCAGTAATTGTGTTTAGATTTTAGACATATTTTTATGAATTTTCTTGTGTAATGAATATACCTGACATTTTTAAATTTAAAAGTCATTTCTTTACATTTTAAATTTTTTTATTTTCTCTTTAATCTAACTACAAGTCACCACAAATGATGACGTAAAAGTCTCTAAACCTTTACACATATTCTAATGACGTCAACTAAAAAAAACAACTAATTCTTTTGCACGCCTTCGCACCACTCTTGAATGCTTGAAAAATGCTCTATTCGACTTCCGGCAATGGCGGCCGTTCCCTGTGCCAGTGTTAACTCTCGATTCGCAAAGTTTTTTGGTAGTTTTAACGGGGTTTTTTAACGGATCGAGTAACTGAGTGTTGATGCACCAATGGCAGGTCAGGACATACAAAAAACATATATACATCATGGGTCTAGGACTTATGGATCCTGTGATCAGGGTGATGACAGACGGACAAAACGGGTGCAATAGCGATTTCGACATCTCGAAAATGCGCTAAAAAGTATTTTAATACATAACTAAATTATGTAGCGGTTCATGTGATTCGTTGCAGGTTTTTGGTAAAATAGTTCTTGTTACCATGGCGCTAGACAACGAGTCCTACGTAGGACACTTGTCCTACACAGATACCGGAGGCTACAGCAATGTCATGATCACCAAGCTGAGTAAGGACACGATCCAGGACCGGCCCAACGTTGGTGAGTGGGATCCGAGGTTGTTTGGGATCGTTGGGGTCATGGAGGAGTAGTATCCGAGGTTGTTGGGATCATTTGGGGTCATAGAGGAGTAGCATCCGAGGTTGTTGGGATCATTGGGGGTCAAGGAGGACCTGCCCAACGTTGTTGAGTGGGATCCGAGATTGTTGGGTTCATGGGGGGTCATGGAGGAGTAGTTTTAAGGTTGTTGGGATCATTGGGAGTCATCGAGGAGTAGGATCCGAGGTTGTTGGGATCATTGGGGGTCATGGAGGAGTAACATCCGAGGTTGTTAGGATCATTGGGGGTCATGGAGGGTCTCCCCAACATCGGTGAAAGGAATATGAGATTGTTGAGATCATTGAGGGTCATGGAGGAGTAGGATCCTAGGTTGTTGGGATCAATGGGGGTCATGGAGGAGTAGGATCCGAGGTTGTTGGGATTATTGGGGGTCATGGAGGAGTAGGATCCTAGGTTGGTGAGTGGAATCCGAGGTTGGTTTCGGTTGTTGGGATTATTGGGGGTCATGGAGGACCGGCCCAACGTTGGTGAGTAGGATCCGATGTTTTTGGGATCATTGGGGATCATGGACTTACTTAGTGTCACAATGGGAAATAGTGTCCTAAATGTAGTTAGGATATTTGGGGCCAAAGGGTCAAGGATGTTATTAGGTCATGGATGTTATTAGGGGCATGGAGATTGTTAAGTTCATGGATGTTATTAGGTCATGGATGTTATTAGGTAATGGATGTTATTAGGTCATGGATGTTATTAGATTCATGGATCTTATTAGGGTCATGGATCTTATTAGATAAAGGGATGTTATTAGGTAATGGATGTTATTAGGGTCATGGATGTTATTATGTCATGGATGTTATTAGGTCATGGATGTTATTAGGGTCATGGATGTTGTTAGGGTCATGGTTGTTATTAGGTCATGGATGTTATAAGGGTCATGGATGTTATTAGGTCATGGATGTTATTAGGTCATGTATGTTATTAGGTAATGGATGTTATTTGGGTCATGGATACTATTAGGTCATGGATGTTATTAGGGTCATGGATGTTATTTGAGTCATGGATGTTATTAGGGTTATGGATGTTATTAGGTAATGGATGTTATTAGGTCATGGATTTTAATAGGTAATGGATGTTATTAGGGTCATGGATGTTATTAGGTCATGGATGTTATTAGGGTCATGGATGTTATTAGGTCATGGATGTTATAAGGGTCATGAATGTTATTAAGTCATGGATGTTATTTGGTCATGTATGTTATTAGGTAATGGATGTTATTAGGTCATGGATGTTATTAGGTCATGGATGTTATTAGGGTCATGGATGTTATTAGGTAATGTGTGTTATTAGGTAATGGATGTTATTAAGTCATGGATGTTATTAGGTCATGGATGTTATTAGGGTCATGGATTTTATTAGGTAATGGATGTTATTAGGTCATGGATGTTATTAG